>PDGT01000106.1:724176-750104 GCA_003671415.1 Megathymus violae | reverse complement strand
TATTGTCTACCCGTGTTACTGTACATTTTATGCACAGCTTCCACGGGATGACCCTGGGCGACTAGATCGGCGAGGATAGCTTCATTAGGAAGCTCGAAAGGGACACCGCGGAGAACGACTCGCACCTTGCGCTCTTCCGGAAAACCTCAGTACTCGGGGAAGTTACCTTTACAGTTTGGCCCACTACTTGGGCGTGAGTATAGTAGACTTTGCTGTCTGCGCACAGCTGAGTGACTTTAAGCCACGTAGACTTGTCCCGGACAAATACCGGTAGCGGGGCCTTGATTTTGGGAGGGACGGGTGAGCATCGGGATGCAGGTTTGGGAGGAGGGAACTGTTTGGATGAGGATGACGGGGCGCTGGTCTCGATGGACATGAGCGGGATAGGTTGGGTAGGAAGGGAGGTTTTTCCCTCTGCGGACGCTTTCGCGGCGCGTTTGGTTAGGCGCTTCGTGCGCTTGGACTCGACCGGCTGAAAGGCCTGGTCGTCGGATTGCGACGGCGTGACGGTACCATCGTCGGATAAAACTAGCGAGCCATCGGACTCGATCGGACGCTTACGCGACGAGATTGATTGGGCGTCGGAGAACTCGACGTCATGGGCCTGAGGGGCGTTCGGGGACGCGGGTGAGTCAGTCTGTGCTGTCTGTAGTGCTTGAATAAGTGCGGCCTCGTCGAGGGGCGCCTTGAGGAACGGAGTCATGGCTGGATGATTCCATGATTCGGATGGATTCATCCTCCTAACAATCCTCCCTGCCGCGGCAGGGAGAGACTCGAGAACGAAACGACAAAATCTAAAAACAAAGATAGAATGAGCGAGACTACGAAAACAGTGACTATCCCTAGCGGAAATAGCCACTAGCCGTCACCCTGGGAAGGCCCAGTGCAGTGGGATCGGGTCTCCGGTTTCTCTCAGTCCGAGAGGACTGAGAAGCGCACCGGGTCAACGCTAGCTGGTTTCGTTGTCACCGTTAGGTATCCACCAACTCAAACGCGAAACGGAAACTTAGTTGATGCCAACACAAAATGACACTAAACGGCAACAAATAAGTCGCGGTCGATGCGGTATCGACGACACAGTAAATGCAGTCGAAAAATGAGATGACTTACTCGAGAGTATGTCGGAGGGGTCCGTCTGCTACGGGAGCAGAAACGGAAGTCTCAAGACGAGCGCTCATCGTCTTATATATGTGCTTGGCGGTGACTCTCCGCCATCCCCTCCTCTTAACGGATGTGACGTCACTTTGCTGCTAACAATATGTATATACATAAATAGTAGCAAGTGCTTTCTGTATCTGTGAGTCGAAAAAAGGACTCCTTTGGAATTAATTTTCGCTTCTTCTTCCGGGACCACTCACGGAAGAGATTTGTTAAAGCAACGACATAGTCGAACTTTCGAAAACTGGTTATATAAACCAACTTCGAATATATTGTTTCATTCATTCATTTTTTCTCGAATATATTGTTTTTCTAATTATTTGTTACTAATAATATGATATGATATAATAATTTTAACTACTTATATTATCCCTTTAGCGGTGGATTTTCTAACATTATTCTATGGAACTTGTTTATGTTTATATTATTTTCATGTAAAGTTATATTTGCGTTTAAAATTTATTTTGAGGTAAAATAACTTTTCTTGTATAAACATTTTTGTGAGTACCGTCAATAAGCAGAATGTATATTTAAGTTAGGTTCTCACTTTGGACAGATTATCATTACGAGTATAGATAATTATCGTTACGCAAAGATGAGCTTAAAATATTACAGGGAATATTTATTATATCTCACGCCCCAGTAGGTTCGATGCTTAATAAAACTGTTCAGGATCTCTCTAAAACATATCAATCTCTGTCAACTTGGTAGCGAGTTGTTTTTTATCTACCCTCATAAATTCTAACACGTTGGCTTATCGGGTCAGTTCAGTGACAAAAAACCCGGGTTCACATCAATCCAGTTTCAACTCATAATTTCCCATTGCCGGAATCCGTTCTCACTATGGGTAAAGGCCTTAATCCACCACGCTGGCCAAGTACATATTAGCGGAATTCAAATATCTTTGATTTTGTTATGAAGAAATCTCCATTTCCTTTTTGTTTCACCTAAGAAAGTATAAATTAATGTTTAATATGTGAGTTGTGTGTTTCAAATGTGCGTTGTACCTACATACTTAAAAAAATTTAAAGGAGCATACAGGATTCGAACTTGGGACTCCGTGTGCGACATTGGTGTTTACAGCGGCAACTAGTAGATAGTAGGCTATCATTGCTGCCGAATGAGAGATATGTATTAATTGCGTATGTTGAACATATTACGTTTATTGTTAAAATATGTATGAGTATAAATGTATAATATAAATATTAAATCAAGGATATTGATTTATCATGGGGATAATAATAAAGTTTATATCAACATTTACCTTTTAATTAAGCATAAAAGTTCAAAAATTATCACAAAACGTCGCACAAAACCATAAGATGTGTTAAGACAAACGTGTCGGGACAGTTGATACCAGGGACAGTTCATACAGTTGAGCAACACTTCGGGATGGCAAGCGTGGTTTTGTCAAAATTTCGCAATAACTCCGATTGAGCGTGGCGGGCATCGGCATACAAATTGGTGAAATTACGCCTCTAGCTTTCGAGATAAATGGCCATTAACCGATAACTGAATGTAGCAATATTCGTAGTCTAGGTCTCACTTTGAAGCTTGGCACCTCTATTGGGGAACCGTGCAAATTAATGGCTTACTATGGCGCCTCGTTATAGTCCCACAATTTGTCCGACAACATTCGCAAATTTTACGTTTATGATCATATACCAGTTTAGTTCGGGTGGAAGGTCAACACTTTTGACTACGTAATGTCTAACAACAATATAAATTTGAATAAATTCACAACTTAGAAAAACTATTAAGTCCTTATTATTATATTTATGAATATTATTATTAAGTCATTCATATTATTACTGGTATTATTATCTTTTCAGGAAGCCTGCCTTCTTTATAACTTTCTTTTCATTTCCTGGCCGACAACGCATCAGTGATACCTTTGGTCTTGTTGATGTCCATGGGCGACGGTGACTACTTACCATCAGGTGGCTCGTCTACTCGTTTGTCGGAGTTTATAGACTTTAATTCAACAGGCTTATCAGTCATTAATATCTGCAAAGGGTGAGCTATTTAGTCTCTCCGCCACCACACTCTCGCTGTGACACTGATCTGTGCAATATTTTTCGTTGAAATATTTTTTCGAAAAGCAAAAATAGGCCGTATTCATATACCAATATGTACTAATATTACTAACTTCGCCTCGTTCGTTTCGAAAAACATAATCGTTACAGATACGAGTAGGTACCCGTACCAAAAAAAATGTTATAAATTTTCCTCAAGTTCTTCATGTTTTTTGTTCTTTCAACTATCAGTATTGTTATTTTTTTCAATAACAACCGTTACTTATTGTATTATATACAAAAAATAATTAAATATTTACTTTGATAAAAATCTATACTAGTTTGTTTTCTTATACCGTGGGAAATAACCCATATCTCGATATATGCAAACAATTCTGAATTTCTTACGCTTAATACAAGTTATTAATGTGCCCAGTTTCGAGCTACTTCACTCAGTAGTTATTGCGTGATACCGTTTCAGAATCACAGACTGGGCGAAATAAAAAATATGTTTTGGCTTCACCGTTACATTGATAATAAGGCTTACCTACATTGAAACCCAAGCTTCATCAAAAATCCTGGATTCCTGGTATTTGTACGCTTTTCACCGTAATTTCTATCTTGTTCGTATGAACTGTAGTTCAACCACTACGGTGCTACATAAGAGGTCCTTCAAAAACAGGTCTCTTGCTTCTTTCTCGTCCAGCAACACGTTGATAATAGAAATACTGAGAACATAAAACAGTTAACTTATAAAAGAACATTATTATAATTTATTATGTCTACAATATGTAGTTTAAAATGAACCTTTTAGTTAATAACTTATTAGGGTATTAGACCTTAAGTGAAACGAGACACATTTTTAGCTTAACTTATGGAGTTAAATATGAAAAAATAAATGAAAATTTTTATTAAAGGGTACAGGAACCACAAAAGCTGGGGAAGCACTGATCTAGACGGCGGTGATTATTTACCATAAGATAACCTTTCTGCTATTTTGCGTAATAAATGAATTAAAAAACATTAAAATTTTCGGAAAAAAATATAGGAATATACACCAATATTGTAAGACAAAGTTGTAAAATTACAAACACTTATTTTTATATCGAAGCATTGTGGAAAACTTCCTAATTTTGGAACGTCATGAATTTGTAAGTATCTTGTACATGTTTTGTTTAACTGTTAGATCCTTATATCTTTATCACCAACCTAATGTAGTAATCGTAAGATTAAACTTGCCATAAATAATTTTTATTAGTGTAAAATCTCTGATAAAGAAAAGAAACCTTATCCACTTTGTGTTATAGCCGCAGACCGAAGCCAATAAGGACAAGAGCGAGTTGTAAGAAATGTTAAATGTCACATTATTATTATTGTATATATTGTTGTGTAATATGTAATAGAAAATAGAGATCTTTATTACCTCATCCATTCAATATCGGACAGATAAGTGGATATTCAACGTACATATGTATTAATCGTTATCGTTTGTTGTTGTTGATTGTTGTCAAGCATTAACTTATTTTACGTAAAAAAAACCGTCAACGTATTAATGATGGCTTTGTTAATGTTATTTTTACTTACGAAAAAAGGAAACGGCGACATCTAATGATAATTCTCTGGATTATACTTTAATTTCGTAGCTTTACGTTACATATTATACCGTTTATACCGTACAAGGAGGAATAAATAGCTATGTCTTACACTGATGAACTACGTAGAATTTCGGCTATCTTAGTCAGAAAATAATATTTTCAAAAATATATTTTTAGGTTGATATTTGATGTTAACTTTGATAACGTTTTTCAGTTATCGAACCATGGATCTTCACTGAAACACACCGCCTGGTGGACAGAGCAAGATCTGAGACTACAGAATTCAATATCTACAATCATCTGCTGTTAATATGCCGTGGACAGAGTATTTTGAATTAGATTTTGTATTTTTCTTACTTTCGGTGGTATTTGTCATAACATTAGTCATGATCGTCTTTGTAACATTGATAATCCGATATTTATTCAAGAGTCTTACTGACGTTAAAAAAAGGTAAGCTAGGTTGAGATATATAATTAATAGTTACTACAGTATTAATGGTTTACCATCGAGAAATAAAACTCAACCAATATTGACATTCAAGCATAATACACTCAAATGCTAGTAAAATACCAAATAAATCTCTACCGACTACAATTCTCAAAGAATCAAGAATACTCTAAGCCCTCTCATTCACTTATTCTCTTCGATGGTCTGTTATTCAATGAGCAGTGAATAGATAGAAGTAAAAATGGATATTTGAATTAACCATCATAACATTGGCCAAACAAATATTTACTTTTATATATGTGAAATACTATCATACTATGTATTACATTATAAGTAAATAAATGTGTACCTACAATTACAACTGTTGCGTATTTTGGATTCATGAAATGAAAATGCTAGATCCAAAACTAATATTGTACATTAAGTACGAAGAGATCTCAATGAGGCCACGAGATTAGCTGCCGATAACGCGACACTAGATCCCAATTGTGCACTGAAATGATCTCTGTTATCTGATTACACAACAAGAAATATACACATCAAAAATATATTAATCTTCTTTCAAGTCCCATTCCTATAGGAGCTTCCTAAGGGTTGGAGAGAAAATCCCACACTTAAAGTTATTATGGAGAGATCAGGTCATTTGAGCCTAGAAGAAATATTTCGAATATTTCTTGTAGTTATGGAAATTGCTGAAAGCTGATTTTTGGCTACTGGTATTGAAATTGTGGCTGAGCGACACCGAAGAAAATTACCACACACGGACAAGTTCATTACATATAAATTACATCCCTATGAAACATTACAATTAGCGCTATGACATTAGTTACAAGGCCTCATCACTCTTCAGGGACTTTAATAGCGATCAAACTATTATACTCGTAAATCCCTCGCATGAGTTAATGACCTTTCCCAAAGGGCACTACTTATACCATCTATTTTTTGAATTCTGCAATCACAAGGTCCGTTTACAACACGCTCGTGAACATAGAAATTGGGATGAAAAATAATGGTGTTATATTTATTTATTTAATTATTTTTTATTGTAATTTCCTAAGCATTAAAAACATCTGTGGTAGCCTAATGGTTTGAGCATCGGTTTCAAATTGATTTAGATTGAATTTTTTGGTCTCAAGAATGTATAAAATCATGCCAGGAAGTAGATGCATACATTAAGTAGCGGAACGATGACTGAGTTGAACTGGTTTGCACGAGAGAAAATCTGAAAACACCTATTTACACTGAAATTATTGTATCAGATTTTATAATTACATTGTTGGCCCAATTCGGAGCTTCCCGGAAGTTTTTGCATGATAAAACGGGCCCACATACCGCCCAAGTCGTTATAAACACATTTTCCAAAGCTTACACCAAAGTACTAACATGGCCTGCTCGATCGCCAGATTTAAATCGCATTTTGTACATATAGGATATTTAGATATAAGTAGAAAATTTGTTACAACTGACGTGGACATTAATTCCGTAACGTGAATATTTTGAATGAATTTATATTGAGAATGTCGAATCGGTGCAACGGTATTTTTAGTATTAACGGTAGAAATGCGAAGAGAAATTGCTTTAAAGTATTTCCTAACGAAATAGGCACAGAAAAACATTGATTCAATCAAAACATTCTTATTTTATCGTATTAGGGTAATCACAAAATTTTAAAAAGACATATATTCAGTGATCTAATTACACTTCAAGCGTATAAATCTAAATGTAAAAAGAATAGAGAAAAATAGATCAACGAAGTTTCGTTTGGTAATAATATTTAACCTAAATATGAAGATAATCTTTAAATAAATCGAATGAACTTAAGTTTATTACAGCTGCGTGCATAAAAATTCTAATAAGTTGGATTTTCAAACTACGGTTCTCGAAACAGTAAACGGTACGTTTGAAAAATTAAGCTGTACCTTTGTAAATATATTTTTTCTGGTCGGACCAAGCAGCGGTATCGTTTAAAATAATACAAAGTACAATTTTATTACTATTTTCTTTCACATATTTTATTGCCAAACCAAAAGAAAGTCGTATTTCTAATCCTTACTCTCAAAACTTTAGTAATTTATAATATACTTTCCTATATGTTGTGTTTTAATGCGTCGCTTAATAGTTCCAATGGGCAATTCGCGTATCAACTTAGGAATCTTATTGTAAAAACGTACTCCAAGCCCCATAAAGGAACGCTGAACCTTTCGAAGAGGATATGAAATGAATAAATGAAATTGAATTTCCTCTACGAGCCCAGGGCAACCTCTCTTGTTCTTGGTGAATCGTGCTGAAAAATGTATAGACCGTTTCGTTGAAAGTCACGGGGTTTTATACTACCCAGTATACTATAGGATAGTTGTGCATGTTTTAGAATTCTCTTCTTCTTCTTCTTGAAACTCACTTCTGTATTGGTGGGCAATGTATTGGTGATTTAGTGATATGAACGTCCACCACCACTAACCACAGTGACCGCATACCATCTGGTGATCCGACTCCTCATTTGTCGATTATTACATAAACACATAGTACATTATCTTGGACACGGAGATAATTAGAATTATGGAAACTAATTTCCAAAATAATCTTGCCTAGAAACTGATAATTTCTCAGTGACAATTATTCAAATATGTTGAATTAAAGGACTAATTTGATCTGTTACATATTGTCTGGAGAGTCTTACTAGTAGTATGAAAAACATTAACATTCAATTATTAACTTTATGTGGATTAAGTAACCGCTAAGGTCTATTAGTAATAACTCTAATTTTATTATCGTGCAGTTAACACATGAAGTCCATTAAATGGAACTCATAAAAAAAGGCAATTATGATCGTAATTAAACTTCAAATTATACCTTTGGGCTCTTAAATTTATTACACGTACACAATATAATTTACTTCTTCGTGTGAAAATAAAATCGTGAAATTTTTGCCATTTTAAACTGAGTTTATTCTATAATCCTTTCTTTAATCTGATTTTCAAATTTCAACATAAAAAATATTAAAATTTTCTTCCATTTCATATGCTCAACTCAAAAATAAACCTTAGGAATATTATATTCAATAGTTAATGATATACTAAATAGTCAAGAATAATAAGAGAAAGGAATAACTTAATAACTTTGTAAAAATATAAGTAGCAGTATCCTGAATTACATAATTATCTACGGATTTCAATAATGTTCTTTTGCATAAGTAAGACCTAAAATGTAACTAATTTTATATTGAATTGGATAGATACAAGCAAACTTCCAAATACTACTTACAGATGAAGCATAGTATCTATATCAGATACAGGTGCTAGACTTCTAACATACATTTTTAAGGCTTCAGAGGCATCGCAGAATGCTAAAGGTGCATTTATGATCTGTTTAACGCATTTAATTGTGTTGAGTACGAAACCCTTCTTCTTAAACAAGAAAAAGGTACAATTTGGTTACATCTTCATATTTCCTTCAAAAAGTTCACCGTTCTTACAATAAAATTCCAGTTCGATGCATGATTTACCTATTGGAACTTATAAGCGACGTGTAAAGCACAGCTTTTATGTAAGGAATATTTTGATATAGATGAATACATAAAGACAAGGACGGTTGGAAATAAAAGTGCCGCAACCAATTATGCGCAGGTTAAAACATACTGTTACGAAGGTTCTCGAAGGGTTGACGGAAAGAGGAGCGGCGCAGTGTTACGAAGATTCTCGAAGAGATGACCAAAAACAATACTGACCATACAAAACCCAGATAGTGATAATATATACTCGAGCACATAACGCTACTCTTGCCCTTACATTTTGGATAAAAGGGCGAATATGGGCGGTCATCTTTACCTGACCCGCTATTATTCTATCGATTTCTGCGTATTATTATTGACTTGACGTGAAAGGCGTAGAAAATTCTGGAAGGAAGAATCGATACAAATAACGGGACAGACTGGCCACGGTTCATTCGACTTTAGAATACGAAAGCGAAGAGTACTCTAGAGAAATGATATATATATATATATATATCTGCGATCTACGGGTGTGACTGCGATTGTTGAAGTGTCTTTGCGTTGTTGTTAATTAATCACGAGAAATTTCAAATAACTTAGAAACAAACTGAAAATTATTGGCTGCTAGTTTCAGTATCACTTCATGTGAAATCGGTTACACATGGGAAACCATATAGTAATAATGCGATTGACGGAGTTAAGCTATTTCTGGTGAGACAATTCGGTAGATGGCCGCTCGTGTTAAAACTACATAAACGTTTTCATGGTCGAGAAACACGTCAGCTGTCAGTACCAGTAACCCGTTCGTTAAACCTCTTCATCGCACATTGACACAGCTGACTACAGCAACCTAGTGAAATACTCTTTAGTCCTCCTCATGCTCCGTGCTCTGAACTAATCAACTAGAGTATTAACGCCATAGATATCCATGGATGTCACTTACACAATATTTTAGACATCATTTAACACAAATACAATTTCTAATGCTCTAGGCATTTAACATAAGCATAAGGAAAAGAATTGCATATTTTAAGGAAAATATCCATGCAGTGTTGGATACCTCACTATAGAACAAAACGTTAGTTTATGTAATTATATATTTTTTATATTACGCTAATGTTTCTTTCTTTATTCACTTTGCGCTTGTTTTGCCTTCCGTAGCTACAAAACATCTGGTAGGTACATGAGAGTGAGACTCGCGTTCAGAGCATTCCGATCAAACTTAATTATATCTAATAATTCTCAATTATGCACGTAAATTATATTCCAGAAGACAAGATTGCCCACTATTTATAAAGGTACTGATATCGGCAAGATAAATAATATTTGTAAATATATGAGTAACCAAAAATTACTAGTTTTCTCATTTAATCCTTGATTTGTGCTACGACACCTGGCTTCTTCCCTAATTTGATGATGCTAATTCATCGGAAGTACGTTGTAGCTTATGATGAGTGAGTCTTCCTGCATTTTTAAGTAAGTTGGGTTAATTAATACTGTATTTTGTTTCGTTACCTATACGTACCTTGAACTTTTATCTTCAAAGGACATGTATTTTTAGTCAGAACTTTTACTTTTGGAAAAGTGTCTTCACGGACTGACGACATAAGAAATCCGTTTATCTTTTTTGGAGTACGAGCTCTAAAAAATATTATGATATTTACGCTGCAATATATCATAGTACTTTATGAGTGACATTTTGCGAAGGCAGTCAGCGCTTTGTCATCGCGACCCCGGAAGTCATAGGGGCGGACATATTTTGGATAAGGAGGTGGTACTCGTTATTTAGTTGATGTTAAGAGCAAAGACAGTAGTGATAAGTATTGTTTTATAAAATACAATAAAATAATAGCTTGGCCCTACGAAATTTAGTCTCGTTCAAATCTGACGCGATCTTGTAACTATTTATAGTTTACTAGCGGCCCCGTCCGACTTCGTTCGGGATGGACGATTAATTATATATACATGATTATTAATTTTTTTATGTTTTTGTCTTGGTTAGTCATCATTGGGTTTACTAACATTTTATTTAGCCTATCATTAGCGCAATCACGTGTTCTCACTACATACCAATTCTCATTAAGGTCTGTCAAGCCGTTCTTGAGTGATCACGAGACATACAAAAAGACAGACAAACAAAAAATTTCAAAATGGTAAAGTGGAATGTACATGCAGAGAGGCTCCAGTAGGTAGTCGCAAGTAGATACACTTCATACATCTTTTGAATTTTTCTAATTAATTAATATATAATATAGAAAAAGTTGCAGAATGCTTGCAGGATTTTCATAAAGATTCCCCAAACGGTAGATAAGTTTATAGTTCTCATCTTTCTAATTTCAGTAGTTTAGGCTCTGCGATGATGATGTATCTTTATATATATATATATATAAATTATATCACAACGACACAACTCCCAACTATAAATATCAATACGCATTACCTCAAAATTATTTGTTATAAGACCAGCGGGTAAGAGGAACACATCAATAACGAATGTGTTTCTTAGATTCGAAGTTAATATCTGTTGGTAAATAGAACTTCCGTTTGTAATGTACCTCAAACATATTATAATCCTCTGACTAATGTAATATACAATACAATTTCGTAAAATCAGGAGGTTCTATGTTCGTCTGTATTTTATAGTCATACTCCGTTGAATATGGCTCGTACTCTTTAAGTATGGCGCGAATCTGAGGATAAGTTGTGAAGTTAAAAGTGGAACTACTCAACGGATAGCAATTTACTGAGTCGTGTTTATATAGTCATAACTCGAATTTTTATGAAACGATTTCGATGTATTTTTTGTACAGGTATAGAAGATGGCTTGGAATTAGTCCGTTTATGATATGAAGATGGAATCTTAACAAAAATCGTTAAACTTCTCAATGAATAGTAATATTACAGCCATGATTAGGGTGTTTACTGTGTTAACATTAACAGTGCAAAGCTAGTCCATCATTGGTCCTGATGATGTATTTGGGAAACACAAAATGTAACTCTTCAACGAATTAAAACAATTTAACCGTGTTTTAAGCGATTTGTTTTTGGCATGTTGATGAAGAAGAGCGAATAGACTTTTATAAGTTGGTGCGTTCAACATCTTAAACTTCATCACCACATACCATCTGGTGGGATTGTTGTCAAAAAATAACTGATTTAGATGTATAAAAATACAGATTCTTAGCTCCGTGTTTATGAAATGCCTTTACATCTTTAGGATTATGAAGTTAGAACCTGGATGGAGTATAATGGTAACGTATCTGATTGACATTCGCATATGTAATTCTAAACCTGTATAATCACAATGTTTTCTTACACCTAAGTAAGTGATAACTTTAATACGAACATTTTTTTAAATAAGAGGTACCTCCAGGGTTTGCACGCAAGTCTTAATTGTATTTTATAATTAAGATTTATGTTGAAACAGTGAAGAAAAATTCTTAGTGTAAACGTATTATTGTGTAATTTCCTTTTTAACAAATGTATTAGAAAACAAAAATTATACATACCTAAATGACAGTCCAAAAAATTGACATTAGATAAAAATAACTTATATAAAATAAATAAAAACTAGGAAAAAAACTTTAAAAAATTAAATCCTTTTTTTTTTTTGGATCCGCAGACGGTATAACTGACAGAAATAACTGACAAAAAAAACTTATTTCTGTCATGCGTTATGAAAATTTAATGTTTAATCCATTTTAAATTTTGAAGAATCAGGTTATCCAGTTTTATAAATTATATACATTTTACATACATATTATATACTAACAAATGCTCGTGCTTCGCGTCAGAAAAAATACCTTAGGCTTAGAAAAAATACCCACAAGGTTTTAGACAGAGTTTATGCTTGTACTGTTAATTATAAATACATATATTCATTCATAACTTTTTTATTAATGGACGGATTGCAACGAAACAAACTTTAACTATTAAGTAACGCTTACTCCAATATATTAATGAAAATCAGAACGAAATCGGTTAAGCCGTTTCTGAGATTAGCGGTAACAAACGCATAGACAAACAGACAAAAATTCTACCAACTATTGTTGTGTGTTCTATTGTTTTAATAAAGGCCCGTAATAATGTTTTTTCTCATTTATCGTTCATGTACAGAAAGCGATCAGTTAGAATTTTATTATTAGTACAGATATATAATATTTATTGTTAACAATAGTCACATAAATGTACTAAGAACACAAATTTCAACAGGAACTTTTATTTCCTTCACTGGAACAGATTCATTTCCCGGGATAAAAGTATCCTTACTGTCGATTCACAATAATTTACTAGCTGCGGCCAGTACCTTCGGCTGCTTCACTTTGCTTATTTCATAATTTAAAAAGAATCATTGAGGGGACAGGCGACATTCCAGCCTCTGGGACATCCAATGAACTGTTTTCATAAAGTCCTATTTAAATTTACTCTTACAATTTAGATATTGAATAATTCAGAACAAAGTAACGTCTAAAATTATTTTTATTGCAAATCTACGTCTGTTAGGTAAAAATGTGTTGGATTCCATTTTAGAAATGTTTTCCTTGAGTTATATTTTTTTTGTAAATTTGCAATAAAAACTCATTAACTCATTAACTCGCATTCTCGCATTAGGATTATGAGTGTCTGTAAAGACGCCACAAATGCCCACGTACCAAGAATGCGTATTTCTCTGTTTTAAAAATCTGCTTTGAATGAAATGAAACCCTTTGATTGGCAAACAGAATCCCTGCAAACTGAATTAAATCATCATTTGTAAAGGCTTAATCGTGTTTCTATGGTACTCGCAATACACCCTGGCAGTAGCCAAAATTAATTAATTGTACGTCCGTCAAATGTTTCATTGATATTCATGGACTTGACTTCACGATCAACCGGCAGAAACATCCGAATCAAGATAAAACAGCCACACTCCTGAATTAATAATACATGAGGAAATTAATCGATTTTGAGATATAAAGTTTCACCATAAAACATACTTCCGTAACAACTCACCTTATTAAATTTACGTTAGTGATAAATGTCCCAAATGACAGCTATCTATTAATCATGAAATCATGTTCCAAGCCATCTCATCTCTCCACATCATTTCGCCCACGCGTCACGTAAATGACAACGCTGAAACAAAGAGGAAATTTACGGGAAGCAATGATTGCTATAAATTGAAACTGCTAAGCTATTAAGCTTAACTTAGTTACTTTGTATTACAATTTTATGTGATTTGTTGGGTTTATGGTGTGACTGGCTGCAACTATCGTCGAGTCAAAGCCAATCATCCGTTATCGTGGTATAATTTACTGAACAACGTACGTAGCATCAGCACCAAGTCCCTCCTATTGAAGGTCGTTGGGTTCTCTATCATCCGGATAAATTCCGAAAATGTTCATGCAAGTTGAATCGATGCGATGTCAATTTGACGCTGGTACCGGCATTTACCACCTAGCCGATTTCTCTGTCAGCGTTTGATATAACTAAGGTCAAGATCATTAGGTACATTAAATTATCGCAGTGTGCCTTTACCAACAAAATAGGCAAATTTGTTTCATTTTAATCCTCTAAAGAGGCTCATGTTCAAAGAGATAGTGTACTATAAGTCCCATAGCTATAACATAGTTTTGATATTCTTCATGGCGTCACGTTTCATAGGAATAAATAAACTCATGGACAAAATTAGAGGAACGCAAAAAAAAAGTGCGTGTAAAACAAAATATCATGGAAATTTGTGACAATTAAGTATAGTAATTTGTATTTTGCTTATTTTTAGTTATTTTAAAAATGCGAAAGTCGAAAAAACAAAGTTAAAGGATAAAAATTCACGAAATTCAGAAAAAAAGAAAAATTTACAGGAAAGAAACATTTTTATATTTAACATAAATTTTTTTTTTATTCATAAATGCTTAAAAAGGCTATAATGTGGGCTGTAATCAGTACTTAGTGTTGCCCCCTCTAGCTCTTCGAACTGCTTCCAGTCTTCTTGGCATACTTCTAATCAAGTTATCAATAAAATCTTGAGGGATGGCGGTCCATTCTTCTTGTAATGCGTTTTTGAGATCTCTCAAATTAGCGCGGACAGGAATTCTTTTCTTTATTTGTTTTCCAAGCTTGTCCCAGACATGCTCTATGGGGTTTAAGTCGGGTGAGCGCGCTAGCCACCCCATAGTGTTGATTTCAAGGTCTCGAAGGTATTCAACAACCACGGCCGCAGTATGGGGTCGTACATTATCATGCATAAAAACAAATCCGTCTCCTATGAATGGGGCAAATGGCACTACAACTTGTTCCAAAATCTCAGTTACATATCGTACTGCTGTTAATGATCCATTTTCAATGACTTGCAGTTCCGTACGTGCCCCCATACAAATACCTCCCCATACCATAACTGACCCTCCACCATATGCCTCTTTTCCAATGATGTTGCACTGAGCATAACGCTCTGCCGAGCATCTCCACACTTTCACCCTTCCATCATCTGGTTTCAGGCAAAATCTGGATTCATCAGTGAATAGAACCTGACTTCAAACTTCGTCATTACAATTTTCGTAATTGCGAGCAAAATTAAGTCTAGCTACTCGATGGCATGTTGTAAGAAGGGGGCCTCTGGCAGGCACATGTGATTTTATTCCGGCCGATTTCAGTCTTCTTCTCACAGTTTTTATGCTTACTGTAACCCCTCGAACTTCTTGGAGCTCCGTTCTTACCTCAGAAGAAGTTAAAGTCCTGTTCCTGAGCACCCGGTTAACAAGGAAACGGTCATCTCTCGCCACAGTTTTCCGTTTACGACCCTGTCCTACGAGTCTCGTATATCGTCCGGTCTGTCGATACCTCTTGACAACTTGGTGTACCACAGATTTGGATACTTGTAACGTTTGGGCCACATGTTTGTAGGTGTGCCCAGTTTCAATTAACGTAACAGCCCTGGCAACTTGAGTGGCGTTTAGGTCTGGCATTTTCAGTTTATTAGCAGTAACAATTTACACTTTACACGATAAATAAGGAAGCCAAGGCAAAAATTTAAACAAAACCAAAATTTTCATTTAAATTCAAAAGTTGGCAAATTTTTTCGCAGTACGAAAGAACGTAATATTACGCAATAATGACAGAAAAACAAATGAAATTCGAAAAAAGAACATTTCAAAACTTTTTTTATTTTCATAGAGTATATTAATGTATGTGGCCAGTACGCACGATAATTATAACACGAGATATTAAACCTTTTTTTTGCGTTCCTCTAATTTTGTCCACGAGTGTATATAAGTCATTAATAAATAAACGTTCACATACTCACACTCCCGCACTAAGATTCTTTGTATTGTGGGCACCATGGACTTACACAACTAATACATTACCAGTGACCCGAGAACAAACCGTGAATTAAACCCTGGACCTCTCGGGCACTAGGTAGGGACGCTACCACCTGGGCTACGGTGTTGTCGAATTCATAATTAAGAATACATTATCAAAATAGATAATTCATACAAATAGTGTTACGGTGGTTTTTATGAGGGTAAAACTTTGATGTAATTAACATAATACATAATTTTGCATAGTTATGTATTTAAGAACAAAATTGGAAGCGCTTGGCTTGTGTCAATTGTAAATGATCGAGTGAGTTAAGCAGCTTTGGGCGCCATCAGTTGTCCACTTACCGCTAGTGGTAACCTTGTTTGAGCATCCATTCCTCAAAGGGCGCGGTAAGCAGTCGCTACTGATTGTTATCGTTAGATAGCAATCGTTAAGCCATACTGAAGCCGTTGGGTGGCGTAAGAAAATCCAACACTTGGGTAAGCCACTAAGCCCTTGCACGAATTCGTATTTGAGCAGCGGGGGAGGATATGCTCTAGACTTACTCGTATTAAAAGATACCCTTGCCCTGCAGTAAGTCAGTAATGGATAATTAGTGTATGAATGAATGAGTTCAAGCCACACAATTTCGATTTGTTCTTTTATTCTTAACTACATACGCTGAAGTAATACATGTATATTTTGTGTATATAAATTCATAAAGTATTATTAATTTATGTACCTTATCATGTGTCAAACACATGTTCTAATAGAAAAAAATTATAGAATATAAAATCTTATATCCTATCATTTCCTTAATATCCCTATCTTTTAAATATGGACTTGATCAAGTAAACATGTTGGTACATGTGGGTACGTGAGCCACAGAGAGATTTGTAAATTAAAAAAAAATGTAGTTAAATCTTAGTAGTTTTTTTACCAGTACAATGTACAAAAAAATTTTAAGCGTCGACACTTCTTCTACGGCTTAAATGCTCTACCGGTGACGAAAACTATGTTATATTAAGCTTTATTGGTTTTAAAACGAAGTGACACCTTACCAGTCATAACTATATGAACTACGATCCAAAAATAAAAGTGCCCAATCGTAAAAATCATCACACAAAAATGTTTCCGGGGTTTATTTTAGCATACAAGACTAGACAGGATATTTTAATTTATTTGAATATTCTTATTTTTATTTCTAAACAATCGTATTAAAAATACATAAATGTAGCAATAACATTGTACATTAACATTGTTTGGTAATTTTCTGTGTGGACTCGTATAGCGAATTATTACTCTCCTTATATTGTGGTACTGTGATTAGATATCGGTAAATTTATAGTTACCGTTCTGTCATTTATCAATATATTTAAAGCGTTTCTAGTCTATCCGGTCTTTTAGTTTTATCAATCGTTCGCGAGTACAATATAAACTTCTTAATAATAAGTATAATTTGCCACTCCAGTAAATCATTTACCATCGAAACGATAATGGCGTCCCAACGCGATCTGGAATGTTAAATTTAACGATTTTCTACCCTTTACAAGAGTCTTATAACAGAGATAAAAATGATATATTTAATGCCTTCACAGCAATTAAATTGAGAAACTAGGTTTAATACTACGAAGTACTTAACAAAAATTATTGATAAATTATGACTAAAATAATCATGTGAGTAAAGTGGGCTGTAAAGACTTGAGCTATCCTTCAGACCCAATTAACCTTCATTGCTCATGGTGCACCTTGCTGAACTACGGACAAGTATACTGCGAATTGTCCCTACTGTTGGAGATTACTAGACTTTGTATCACCATAATACCACGACGAAATTCATGCATGGTCGTAAAAACTGTTTAAATATTTTTTTCGGAGTTTCGATTGCAGTGGCCGAGAGCCAGTTAAAGAATCGTGTTCCCCGGTTCCATTTTGACCGGCAAAACGTCAGTCTACTACCACCAGGTGGCTCATCAGCTCGTTTGTTGGCAATTTAGGCACAAAAATTGTTAAAAGAAAAAAAATAATAATACTGTTAATATTCATGATATAAAATTAAAATTACATTTAGTATATCAAATACCAACAAACTAGCGGCCACTCGAGGGAAATTATAACCGATAATTAATATAATAATAATCATAATAATAATAATAATATAATTTAATAATAACCGATATTATAACCGATTTGGCAAACTGCTGGAGGTCAGTTTCATTAGTTTTGTTATACTTTCTCAAATAACCCCCATTCTAATAGTGAAGTCTCTAGACTGATTGGTCTAACAATCAGTAGAAACATGCTGTCGTGACATACCTACTATAGATAGCCTTGTGGCATATGACTTTATGTCATACTAGTACAACACTTAAAAGCCGGTGTTTTCGGACTGTTTATTGATGACTTATTACAACGTTTCATCAGTTCTATTAGGCAAACAATCTGCTCCCTAAGTATCCTATAATATAGTTAAGTTATTTAGTGTATAAATTTACAGATCTTACAGTTTTTTTTTATATTAATAATCTGATAAATTTAGTCGGAGACGCATTAATCATTTTGTGTCAGCATTTTAATTCCCAGCACTCTAATCACGTGTATAATCATCGTTACGGTACAGTTGTGTCTATCTGATATTGTGTAGAAGATTTTATGGGAAACATGAATTTGTCTTAGCGGTGTATGCGTAAAATAATTCCAAAATATTAAATAAAAATTGATAATAAGTGACATTTTCTAAAATGCTTAATAAATAGGAATGTTTATTTTTTCACAGTAGGTACATCGGATAAATAAAATAGACAAAACACTGAAACTGTTTAATGGGAGTGAAAGCTTTAAGTTTGCCCTATTACCCCTATTTTAAGGAGTTCATGAATACATGTATAAAACAGTACAATAGCATTATTACATTTATAAATTATATTGTTATTATTATACTGTATTATAAGAGGATCACCTCCTCACCCTGAGGATGCTCTGTTTCGGAGCGAAACAAGTGTTGGTGACGGTATGTATGTTGGTATATACTTTTATTTATCATAATTGTATGTTTTCGTTTGTGGGAAGGAGGGAATTTCTATGCATGCATAGAAGTATATACCATCATACGTTGATCTTGCGGATTGTTGCAAAGTAAAAAATTACTAATTTGATAACAATGAATTTCCGCAAAGTAACGCCTGATACTATCAACTGTATTATAAGATGTTTACACACACTTTTCCAAACCGCTTTTCGTGAATATCTGGTTAGCCCAATGGTTAGCAGGTCGAGAATGTAGTAAGCATTAAGCTGGTTAATTATATGATAATATTTTTATATTGAGCTAAATATAGGTCATATAAATAACATACAAAGTTAAATGACATATGTATTAGTAGGCATGTATCGGCTGAACATCAATAAATTTAAAATTTAGTACGAATTTCTCTTACATAGATGCGATCTGAAACGTCATAAAAATTTTAATGCACACGGTGATATCAAATTAACTTAAGGCTGTAAACCAGTAATTGGTATTTTAGGTGAAAATACTGTCAATTTCAGTGCGGCAAGATGTTGTTAGTGGTGAGTGTCATGATAAACTCTTTAAGCACGTAAAACGAACTACTCGTAGAGCTGACAGGCACGGCTGTCATTGACGTCTGACATGTGTCAGCTGTCAAGACTTTCTACCCGCCAAATAAGCCTCAAAAAAACCGTAAAACTATCCGTGTGATTGACTTCAAATATCATAAAATATATAAATCGTTGCTACCCGTCTTAGTTAAAATGGTCATGAATTCCAAGTAGGTTCTTTTTATGAATGCAATTTGTATTCTAGCCTGAGACGTATGTAATAAGATCGAAAGTAAATTTGGGCATGCTTAGTTACAAACAGTAATAACATTATATGTATACATATATATGTATATATGTGTGTGTGTGTGTGTGTGTGTATTTAAATGGAACCTGTTCAATTCACGATGGTAGTACTTGAATGTTCAGTAATTTTCAAGTTTTATTAATAGAAGTTGTCTTTTTAACTCGAAGGGTGATAAGAAGGACTTGCATAAAATTATGAAAGTAATATTTAGTTATATCTTGAAAGGAATTTTATAATCTGGGAATTCTTTCAAGTCAAATGTTAATGGCAATGTCAAAAGATCAGACTCTACCATATCAAAAGAGTCAAAAGACAACAGACTAGATCAGTTGGTTATTATACAAGTCGGATGGACTTTCTTGATAGCGCCGTGGTCACACACGCGGGTGGACATTAGGTAATTAGAGCTGAGTAACGTTTCCACAAAAGTTCGCGTTTGGAACAATAATTACAATGAAACGTGTAAGTTACCAGCAGAGAGGCACTAGTCTTCGGCACGTTTGACACACAAGTGCATTCTGCCATAGCCCACGTCCCTTAACTAAGCTCCGTTGTAGAAAGAGTTGCCGAATGTGGGCTATAGCGACGATGCTGCCATCACTCGGGTCACGTACCGCGTTCAGTTTAGTAACTGTGTTCATGATTGCCTCCAACATATAGTTTTCTGCTTCAAATGCACAGAAGATTCAAGCAAATTCAATCAGCAGCTGCAATTCAAGTTGCAGTGCGATATAAATATTAACTTCCTCATTTTATTACGCTACCTAGCAACGCTATAAAGTTGACGAAAAGTAAATATTCGAACTACATTTTGCATAGAGTGCTAAATAAACATAATATGTTGATTGATGTGACTACTGCAATCCTAGGGCCAATTTATATTCTACTACTACTAATATGAAAAGTATAACGGATTAGAATGTGTACATAGAATATGTTTTGGAAATTTTAATATAGAGTTCAAAACCTATCTTTTTAAAATTTGTATCTGTCTGGCTGACCACTTAAACCACCATCAGATATGGAGGATACTTGGCATTTTAGTATCTTATTCCAATTCAAATTCAAAATCATTTAATCTTATAAGTATTCAGTAAATACTCTTATGAACGCAATTTTTTTCTTTTATCACCGTTCCAAAAAGGTGCTTTAACAATGAGGAGAAGAAACGGCGAAAGAAACTCCTCAGCACATCTTTTAAACAACATATAGTAATTAAATAAGTTTAAACCTATGCGGAACTGGTTTCGACACTATTATTTCCAGACATCCTTGTCATTAATGTACTCATCTATACTATCCTTTGCCTATAAGTTGTATTTTGATGCGACGCTTAAAAGTTCCAATGGGCAAATCGCGCATCAACTTAGGAATCTTATTGTAAAAACGAACTCCAAGCCCAATAAAGAAACGCTGAACCCTTCGAAGACGATGTGAAAATGTAACCAAATTATGCATATTTCTTGTTTCATGATTGTATGTATCACTTTTCAGATTATACGTATTTAATTTTTTTTAAATAAATACTAAATTACTATATATATATATATATATATATATATAATAATATAATAATAATATATAATATATACTGACTGGCTACGGTGAGTACACCTATTTCTTTAAATTTTTCTCTGAATGACTCACGCGAATTTAATTTGCATATAGTTCTGATTGCTCTCTATTCTGTAATATAAATATTGAATCAATGTTCGCTGATTTACCCCACATTAGGATATCGTAAGACATAAGACTATGAAAATAGGCAAAATAAACAAGTCTAGCTATTTCTACATCAGTAATCAGTCTTATTTTCCTAATAGCGTAGACAGACCTACTAAGTTTACTTGCTAGAACCGATATACGGTCGCCCCACTGAAGCTTACTATCTAAAGTGACACTTTAAAAAAATCTCTCAAGGTGATATTCCAATTAGGGCTAAACATAACTTCTCACACTCGGACAGGAATTGTGTACTCAGCAGTACATCTAAAGATTCCTAAGTCGTTACGCGAGTTGCCCATTGGAACTTTTAAGCGTCGCATTAAAAAACAACTTATAGGCAAATGATATTATAGTATTGATGAGTACATGAATGACAAGGATGCCTGGACAAGTGTCGAAACCCGTTCCGCACAGGTTTAAACTTTTGTAATTACTATATGTTGTTTAACAGATGTGCTGAGGAGTTTCTTTCGCCGTTTCTTCTCCTCATTGTTAAAGCACCTTTTCGAAACGGTGGTAGAAGCAAAATTAAGGGTTTCATAAGTGTATTTCCTGAATACCTATATGTTTAAATGATTTTGAATTTGAATTTGAATATATATATTACATTAATATTGTTACGAAGAGAGAGTCGTCTGAAGTATTATCAGAACTATTAATAGGAACCTTCATCGACGCAATACAACTCGAGGTACATGTTATGTTATGTACCTACCTGGCTTTTTGTGGCCGCTATTATTTTTGGCAGACCCTTCGAGAACCTACCTAACGGCACATTAGGGAAAATTATTTTGTTAATAATTATCTTCTTTATTTTGTATAATATGAGTAAATAACGCTAACTTAGTCAGATTAGGAGCGACCAGTGAGAAATAACGGAGAAGAAGACGGAGTATATTAACATTCCAAGATATAACAGAATACTGCAGAATATCTCTAATATTGATTATTCGAAAGTACTCACGGAATATTAACGGGTGAGCCCTAGTAATTTCAAATCTACCCGAGATCCTAGAATATCTTCGCGTAGTTTGAAAACTTCACCCTTGAGCAAATTTTAAATTAAACCAATCTATATCTTAATGACGATTAAGCAATATAGATGGCGGTAATTCAAAGCAGCGTACTAACTAAGCTGTGCACGTTTGTTAGACAAATGAGAGCTATTAATTGTATAATATAATTTGTAATGCTTTGACTGCGTGGTGGTATGAAGTATTGTACGAGTGATTTGAGAAATTGGTTGATTTAATATATTAGAAACTTGCGTCACACTGATCTACGAGTATAATATTTTATTTGCATATAATAAAATTTTAACTGATCTCTTTCTGTACATGAAGGATTATATCAGAAAAACTATTACTAGCCGTCTTTATTAACGCAATAGAACCCAAATTAATAGTTGTTAGAATTTTTGTCTGTTTGTCTGTGTGTTTGAACGCGCCAATCTCAGAAACGGCTTAACCGACTTCGTTACGGTTTTCACTAATGTATTGCAGTAAGCATCACTTAATATTTCAATCTGTTGATAGATAAAAAAGTTATGAATAAATATATAATAAATATTTAGAATACACAGAACGCGAAAAACCTAGTCCTACAACAATGCAGGTGTTATTTCTAAGCGTAAGGCTTAATTTTTCTGAAGCGAAGCGAGGGCGGTTTACTAATATATAATATGTTAATTACTCTGATATGTTAAATTATTGACCTTTATGGTATCTATCAACCATTAGATATAGTCATACTTCAATTATAATAGTCACGGTTATTGCTTTGAGTTTTCCCCTAAAACTGGAATGATATACATAGTATGTCCGTAATTAAGTTACCAAATTAAATATAAGTACCAGATTTTGGGTCAAGTACGAGTACATTCAAACGGACAGATAGACAGACGCATGAGTAATCCTATAAAGTTTTAAGATAGTATTTTAGGAATCCTAAAAGTTCCGTTTGTATTTAACCGGGTGCTGCAGAGTTCAGAAATTCCAACAAAACAGATTTGGCAGTTATACCTTGTTCAACAGGAAGCACCATGGGTGGAAGAACCTGGCTTGAAATTATTATTATGCTCCTTGACTACATACATTTGAACTCTCATTAAGTGGAATTAATCGTAAATAACACTCGTTTTAGTGTACTTAGTTTACGAATTAAACTAATACGAATATCGTTTTCAAACACTGGTATTATTCTGTTAGTCCGTACCAATATTCTAAAGCACGTTCCATTTGTACTGCTACGATAATAATATATAACGGTTTTATTGGCTTTAGGTAAATATATCTATTTATCAGAGAAGAAAAGAGGGAAGTGAGAAATACTTTGTACGATTTGGTGGTGTTGCAGCTATTTCATTTTCTCCAGTCTTTGAATCTTATGTATTATGAGTTTGTGACTAGAATTTACAAATAAACTGTTACATTTCAGTTCCAATCATCCGCGATCAAATTTCTGAGTATTCTTTAGTACATGTGTCATAAAAGATTGCATGCTCGTTTAGTATTTTCTTTTCAATATTACAATTTTATAAAATAAAGGTGATCGCTTGCCACCAGTTGGCTTGACTGCTCCTTTACATAATAAAACAAAACTAAATCTCCGATAGTTACAGCATTAATATATATGCTAAAAATATCACGTTTACTTTGTTGGAGGTACTTGAATTTTGATATTCAGTTAACCGATTATCAGAACGGACTTCGCTGATTCTAATATACTCGTAGAGCCGGTTCAGTAATCGAAATGTTATAATAGCAAAAACTTCTCATCTCGATGTTCTCATCAGTTAAAAAAGTTATTATTAATGTATTTCTTGGTGTTTTAATATCAGCTATTTTGATATCAATTTGTAAATACACTACGCTATTACACATTGTATTGTATTTAAGAAGAAACTTATTATCGTGAGCTACAAAACATGTTTATTTAAATTTACTGGTAAATTTATGTAAATACGTAAAAGCTTTTGTTTATCCTGATTATAGTTATGATCAACATCAAAAGATTCAGTGGGAGTTATAAAGCAATCGTTTTATTTGGCGTTCTTTATAACAAATTCTAGGATATTAATTATACCGTGGAATGTATTGTTTATATACCCTGGGAAGACAACTTTGAATAGAGTAAAGCTGAAGAATGAATGAAGCTGATAACCAAGGTATAGAAACTTGCTTTGTTGTCCAACCTTCCTCGAACCACGTATTCCAGTTCTGTATTCGCCAGTAATTTTCTATTCTAAAGTTAAAATTCGTATTGGGCGTTTTGTCATAAACTCACCAATTTATAAAAATAAAGCAAATATTTGAATAAAACTCACCACAAAAAATACACGAAGTTGAAAACAAGAAAGATCATTGAACGCCGAACCGATAAACGGAATAGCGTCGGCAAAGTTTTCTCACAAGATTGAAACACTTGATAATTTTACCGCATTGACAACCAGATGTCTGCTTTGTTGTTTTGTCTGCACTAAATATATTAACTGAAGTCCAAACAACAACTAAACTAAGCTTCTTAGAAGCTTCTTAGCTTTAAGCGTACCTGATGGATCGTCTTCATGTGCTGTAGATTAGCATATCTGACGTTAAACAAGCAATAAGGCCTCAGATAGCAAGTAAGTTTTAGTTTTTAATGGGTCGGAATGGCAGTCCCTATCGAGTTCTATGTAAGGCAGACCTCTGTTTTTTTCCTGTATCTTCAATTCTTCAATAAACTTCACTTGAGACAATTCTGACTTGCGATTTCTTTCAATCAACATGTAACCGATACCACAGGCATGAAACACTGTAATACAAGGTCATTTCCTAATCGAGTGTTGTAAAGGGCTCATAAAATGTAACGATCAGTTTTTTATGTTAATAGCCGACAAACGAGCAGACGAGCCACCTGATGGTGAGTTGTCACCGTCACCCATGGACATCAGCTAAGTATACTTAGATGATAGTTGACATAATTATATCAAGTTCCATGTAATGCTACCGTAGCTACAAACAACTGATAAAATATCACAGCTATTTTATTTAGACCAGTTTCTATCAACGTCCTGAACTGAATGTTAAGGCTTGACTTAAACTTGGGCCACGAAATAAGCGGAGCCATGTTAAGTAAGGCACCTTTGTTTCCGCACAATAAATGTTTATAGTTATAATAATCAATACATTATGTTATTTTCTTTCAGTTTGCCGTTGTGATATCATTAGAAAATAGATATTCTATAAAGAGTATTTTTTTACTTAAAGTTTAAACTTTTCTTGCACCTGATCATTTTTGGCGATGCCATATTAAATGTATGATATTAATTTATTGATCTACCTGAAAATACCCACTTTATAAGATGGGTTATAAA
>PDGT01000106.1:698113-714613 GCA_003671415.1 Megathymus violae | reverse complement strand
GAAAGGTGCCGTGTTTTTTTAATGTTAATATTCGACAAACGAGCAGACGAATAGACGAGCCACCTAATGGTAAGTGGTCACCGTCGCCCATGGACATCAGCATGACCAAAGGTATCACTGATGCGTTGTCGACCAGAAAATGCCAAGAAAGTAAGAAATAAAATACTGGCTCGCAAGCCCCTAGCCGAAAGACGACGAGTCGTTTGGCGGCTGATTCAAGCAGGAGAGTGATAGCTAGCCAGACAGGCTTCACGGAAAGATAATAGTACCAGTAATAATATTACTTACTTAATAATAATACTGATAATATAATCCTTACGCGAAGCCCTGCCACCAAGCAGGCTGGATTCTGTCGCCTCTTACGACACCCTATTCTGCCAGCATGGGATTGGTGGTAGCATTCTTGGCCGCCCCAATACGGCAATCGGTGGTTCCAGAGATTACCTTACATATACACAAACATAAAAAATCTCATTCTTTGTTTATAATATTAACTAGTGATGCGTCCCGACTTCGTTCGGGTTCAACCATTAATATTACCATTATGAACATACACTTGAGATATAACCTATGTTCATCCTGACAAATGTACCTTTCAAATGATAAAAGATGGACCTGGAGACTACTTTCCGCAAATAAACAAATTCTCCCTCTATCTTAATAATATTAGTACAGATCAAAATATAGACTAATTTATATGTGCTTAATTCGTTGTAATGTTTAATAACCATGTTTGTGTCCTTTACCTTCATAAGGAATGTTATCTTCATTTATGTATTTTACTTTATACTTATCAAATTGTCCTTGCGACACGCTTATAAAAATATGAGCAACAGAACCTCACCTAACAAATTTATTAATACCCGATAATTATTAGTAACTTTTGTTTAAAATGGAACATTGTTCATTGATGTAATGAATTACATAAATCTATTTTTATGAGCTATGTATATTTTTACAATTGTGGTTTATATAGTACTTAACACTCGATTTCAGATACTTGTAGACTGAAAAGTTCGAAAATTGTGATATAAATATCTTATTCTTTTACAATGAATAACTATTGCAAATAGAGCAAACATGACTTTAGTTATCTGACAAATTTGTAAAGTTTAGAGTTATAGATATATAGAAAATTAAAGTTGGAAAATTAAACTTTAAATTTAAGTTAAAGCCAGTGGTCCTGATGAAATTCCAGGGATTGTAATAAAGGCATGTGCACCCGAGTTGTCTCCTGTGTTGACAAGTCTGTTCCGCCTCTCTCTCAAGACTGGGATAGTGCCTAAATCGTGGAAGCTAGCCAACGTACAACCCGAACCTAAAAAAGTAGTTGTACCGACCCTAATAACTATCGACCGATTTCAATTACCTCTGTACTCTGTAAGATTATGGAACGTATATTGAATTCGTGTCGCATGGTATACCTAGAACAAAACGATCTCCTCAACGACCGACAGTACGGATTTCGCCGAAACCGGTCGACTGGGGACCTTCTAACGTGTAGCACTCACTTGTGGAGCGAGGCCATCGAGAAAAACGGGGAGGCGCTCACCGTCATCCTCGATGTCTCAAAAGCTTTCGACCGGGACTGGCACGCTAGCCTGTTAAGCAAGCTTCCAGCGTATGGTATTTCCTCTGTCCTTATCGTTTGGATAAAAGACTGATCGTCGCAATTGATGGCTACTAACGCCGGAATTCCTCAGAGATCCGTTCTGTCCGCTACTCTATTCCTGCTGCACATCAATGATCTGCTCAAGCCAGGTATCTATGGGTATGCAGATGACAGCACAGTAGTGGAGAGATACCTTCCGAAACCCTGGGCTAGCAGAGACGAAATACAGTCCGAAAGAGAGGCCATGGTGGAACGTATGAGTCTCACACTTTGGGCAGTGTCCGAATGGGGCAATGCCAATCTTGCGAGATTCAACGTAATCAAAACACAGACGTGCCTGTTCAGTGCCAAGAGGAGCCTTGGCTCCTACTTTTCAGAATGTATCCTTGGAATGCACTGACCGTCTTCAATTATTGGGAGTTGAAGTTTCGTCGAACCTCAACTTTGGTCGGTTCATCGAGTCTAAGGCTAAAGCGGCTGCACGGAAACTGGGGGTCCTTGCGAAGGTGAGGCGGTACTTAACACCGAATCAGCTTTTAACCCTGTATAAAGCTCAGGTTCAACCATGTGTGGAGTACTGTTGTCACATTTGGGCTGGTGCTGCCAAAAATCATCTATCTGCGTTGGACTCGATGTATAGGCGTGCAAAGAGGCTCATTGGTGACCCAGATCTGATTGAAACCAATCTGCAAAGCCTTGAGCACAGGCGCAAGGTTGCCAGCCTAACGGCCTTCTTTAGGTACATTTTGGAGAGTGTGCGCATGAATTGTTTGAATTAATTCCCCTATTACCGTTCCTCCATCGAACAACTCGACGTACGGCAGGTATCCACCCTTTCGTAGTGAACCTACCACCTGCTCGGACGACGCGGTTTATGTCCTCATTTATTATGTGCACTGCAAAGGACTGGAATAACCTGTCCGCGTTGGTTTTCCCGGTTACATACGATGTGAGAGTCTTCAAGGGGAGAGTGAATAGGTTATTATAACTTAGTGCGTTCACCATCTTAGACTTCATCACCACTTACCATGAGGTGGGATTGTTGTCAGGCATTAACTTATTTTATGAAAAAAAAAACTTCATTAAAATACGGTTTTTTTAATCCATTTGACATAACTGAAAACTTGTACATATTCTACGCTCCCTCTCATCTTCAACATCATCATCTTCTTGGTAAATATATGGTATAGGAATTTATATACACTCCATCTAGCGAGAACTGTCTGTAACTTTGTCACTTTAAAAACATAGTAATTATAGTTTAGCGCCCATGAAAATTTTTCTTCTCGATCCGAATCAAATTCAAATGACAGTTACACGATGATTGACATAAACACATGGAGGTGCACGAATATGTAGCCTATAAAAGGTTATAAAAATATTTATTTAGTATCAAAGTTACATTGCATAAAAATAAGAAAAAATTATAAACTTCCAAGAATCTTTGTCTAGATCAAATTGATTCCTCTTCTTGTTTATATTTTATTTTGTGGTATGCAGTTAAGTATTTTAGTATTGCGTTTCTTCCATATTCATATCATATTTTTTCTTATCGTAAAGACTAATTACTTTAAATATGCAACATTATATTGAATTCCAAACTTAAATAGAAAAAAGATTCTATACAGTGTTAAATTATATCAAAAGAGTAATAAAAACTAAATAAAAACATTCTAAATTTGAAATCAAATACCTCGATATATTTATTATGATAGTACAATAATGTCACTGTAATTGTTTAATTAAATTGTTTACTCATTATTTACAATAAGTAAACTTTATCTCTAAAGTTATTTTTAACCCAGGGCAATGTAATTTCTGCAATAAATTTATGAAAAATATATGAAAAAACAAATCAGCGCGGTTATACCTTTTGTAATTTATTTAATTATATAAACGTCTCTTAATGTCACTTTGCTGATTAGGCAGTAATTTCATTCACATAATCATTTACAGTCCAAATTAAGTACCCGGTGTCACCTAACGATTACACCCTTTATGTGTAAATTTAAATGTGTTTTTTTTGCTATCTCCTTCAAACTGTCTTCGTCAGTAATTTATTACCAAGTACTTCTCATTTTTCACTTTTATGAAAAATATTTCTCTGCTCAAGTTACGCATCTCCGGAATTCCGTCTTTTGATTTATAGGTCCTTGCTTTATTCACTCAAAAACCAAATTGAAGCGCATTCATTTGTGTCTTAGCTATTTTACCAGCTATATTTTAACCATGAAGGATTTTATCGCAGGATTTGCCAAGTTTGGGATTGGATTAATGTTTAAGGGGAAGCCCCTTCATTCCTGAATCCCTGAATCCGTGAGTTTTGCCTCCAACTAACTAACTAAAGATTCAGGTCTCAATCCCTCCTGATAAAAGTCGCTGAACTTTCATCAACTTAGGTTAATCTCGACAGTTCTCGGGAACAAACTTGTCTTCGACGTCATCTTCTATCAGTACGTCTAAGGCACTTATATGATTTTAATAATTTAATATATATAACAAGGAACATCCAAAAATATTATGCAACATGATCCCAATTAGTTCAGAAGTTAAACAAAAACAGACGGAAATTAATTATATATAAAAATTACATATTATATGGAAATAATTCGCGTCAAAACGCTATTCAATACAATACGAGTATATTTATGTTGCGTAAAATTGTAATAGTAATTGTTGATTACCTCGACATAATTTAATTAATGTCTTATCATATACAATTCTAATCAAAAGTAGGACGAATTTATTATTTCGTAACACAAGGAGTCTCCTAATCCTCTTCGGTGTATCTGTGAATGTCAAATTATGATCACCTTGATAAATGTTACCGAATGGTGTTAAGGAGATTTGAAACAGCTCTTAAAGGACAAGGTAATATAATTATGACCTAAACATGTAAGAATGACTGTGTTGCCTGAAGACATACTAGTATCTTCTATGACCTGTATTGAAAACCTGCTTGAGAGGAAAAATAATTTTAACCCAAAAGATGTCACGAATGCCTTGATAGCCAAGGAGAGAAACATCCTGCTTGCATAGTTTAAAATACAGTCGAGAAATCAACAGCACGCATGAGATTATTAGCCTAATCATTTAACATTTATTATCACTTTTCTGTCTTATAGATGGGCTCAGAGTGAAAGAGGTTAAGTCGACAATAGCTTGCAAATACATGAACGAATTAAGTATCTTTGAGCGTTTCTCTGTTCTCTGGAATCTTCCATATTTTACACATTCACCGCGCATAGGGATCACTAAAGTTTCGGGGATCGAAACGTTTTTGAGGACATCGTTACAAAAAGATATTCTCGGACGATATATTTCTCAAAACAATCTTCATCGATAACAGTCTGTAGTAGTATATTAAATGAACTTCAACTTAACATACCCCGGTATTCACGTTGTTCCCTTTCCAAACCCCTTCACATTCCCATGTGAAGAATAAAGTACTTTAAACACTTTTTCCTGAACGTGTGCCGAGTACAATCAACTGCGGAATATGAATAAGGATACTCATATCAACACACTTTAACTCGAGCACTATCCATAAAAAGAAAAATGTAAAGTTATTACCCCCAGAAAAAATATTAAAATACGGTACCTGAAATTTTTTAAAACAATTAACCTAAATTTCCACTTGTACCGGTCAAGTTTATACACATTCTATGTTAATATGCTTTACAATCTAAGGCTGCATCGTTATTTATCATCAGGTGCACAGTCAGCATCCATTTATAATAGTTAAAAACAAACATATTTTAAATGTATTGTGTACTACTTTTAGTGTCAACAAATATTTAAAGTTGTATGGTATCGACGTCTTCTTATTCCTTAATTTAAGTAATTCCTATGATTTTTGTGTTCTCAACTGATTGTGACTATTAACATCGAAATGAAATAATATTTTATTCGGAGTTGGTTTTAACAAACACTTTTCGAACGTAAAACTACGCCATCGCTTCAACAAATCCCTACCGTGAGTGATCCCGGAAGAAGAAGAGGCAAAAAACTCCCGAGGAGTTTCTTTTCCTACTTACAGATACAGAACGCATATGAAAGAAGAATGGCTATAAACTGGCTTAATATGAAACTCATGTCCAAGCAGTCTTATCCTATCACCATTACAATTGGATTTTGGATTACGTTATATTTTTTTATAATCTTAGGTCTAAAATGTATTTGTCAGTCAAATAACGTTCACATTTTTATATTATTAAAATTATTAGAGCTTAGTTTCTTCTTGTTACCACTATTTAGCGCTTTCTTCTGCCTTTAACTTTTTACACTTTTGACGATAATTATTACAATTAAAATTAACGTATAATGAACGTAATAAAACATTCTGTGTGTTGTTATCAACATATATATGTATTTTTATGTAGCTTTTTTCTATTAACAAAAAGATTCCAGTATTTCAACTTAAACTATAAGTTATGATGTACGTCATCATTTAAAAAAAGTTCTACGTCACACTGTAATTTGGAGAGCTGCGCTTTTTTTAATCCAAGTTCCAGCATAATCTTTATGACACAGGTGTATGCATACAGAAATACTGGAATCTATTTTTTTTTTATTATCAAGGGGATTTTGTCGTTGAGCAATCACATTACGTCATAAAGGACAAAGAATTACATAACTCAACATCAGTGTATGTATATATAAGATAACATTTAACTTCTAGTAAATAGTTTACAGCGTATTCTGGACTCTTCTGACACTGAAGAAGTCAAAACACTTCATCAGGTCTATCATGTATATTACAATTTTCAACAAAAACATTTGCCCTGTGCTATGCGGCAGACAATTCAATTAGATCTTTTATATAAAAACTAATAAATCTTTATCAGCATTTAATTTTATATCAACAACAAAATCTCACGTGTATCTTATATATTTATCAGGTACTCGAATCACAACAATTAGAGTTATAACCATTGACTTATCTAAAATATTGCCCTTATCTGTCACTAGTACAAATTGGTGTGAAGGTCCTGTATTATCAACTAGATAATTATGTTGACCCAATAATCTTTCTTTTGTAACTCACAGGTATAAATGTGGATTTGTCAATGGGTACGTTGGCCAGTACAAGTAATTTTTAGTAGCAAAATGTTTAGACTAACATTATGTTTTGCTCTGATAGGAGTAGCTGGTGAGTTTTTATTTATTCTTAATTTTTGAGTAATTTTTGTAAACAGTTAGAACTGATATATTATTTTAGAATTTATTTCATCATAAGTTAATAAAATTTAATCTTAAGTAGTAATTTTATTAATTTATTGCTTCAGTAGGCAGAATACATTTATGTACATGCCTTATGCTGTTTTTATTTTATAATTTTCAGCGTGATATAATTACCAATTAAAAAAATTAAGTAATAACAATGTATTTATTTAATTAACTTCTTTGTGTGCACACCAAAAAAATATGCTTAAAACAATATAGGAACATAGAAAGGCGGCAACAAGCGATTTCTGCCAGGCAATCTAAAAACGTGAAAAATTAAATACTATGACTACAAATGATAGGTGCACGAAATAAATCAGTAACCAGGGGTATCACCGAAGCATTGTCAGTTACGAAGGAAGCAAGGAAGGTGGCAGCTAGCCAGGCCAGTCTCGTCTTACTTCCTACGACCACCATTAGCTTTAAAACGAATGGTATGGAGCCCATTCCTTCAACAGGAGAGACCTCGCACCATAACGTCGTGCCTCAATTGTGTTGGACTCAAACATGTATTTTTTAGTGCTTATTAATCAATAAATAAATTATAATTGTCTTGCATTATATTGAAACTTATAGTTACCACGCCCTTGCCAAGAAGATTATCAGATACCAGAATTGTCGGTGGCGAAGATATTGATATCACAAAAGCACCATATCAAGTATCCATCATTAGTCGAGGCAGACACACTTGTGGAGGCACTATCATTGCAAACGACCTCATTGTGACCGCAGCACATTGTGTTCTTGGGTGAGTTAATGCTACTTTATAATAAATATGTTAACGTTATAACAAGGTATTCTGGAATTTCATTACAATATTCTCGTATCAACAGGTATTATTATAACACGAATTCCCATGTACCGGTGTAGCTGATATTTTTGACATATTGATTCATGTGTTAAGCAAAATGGTCTTAGTAATTTAATTTATTTCTTATGGCTTTCTGCTGTGTATCTTTATAAGTGAAAGTGAGTTTTAATATTATATGACTTAAAACGGTGGCGTTTTGATCTAAATTGTGGATTGTTTTTGTGTTTTAATATTTTAGATTACTTGCTTACAGTTATTACTTATACTTACTCCAAATTGCGAAATATGATTCTCATATACTTTATTTTTGCAAAGTGTCAATCTCCATTTTCTCGTCATATCAAATTTTACGCTCTTCTTCATGAAAAATAATATTTAGGCTTTTTTATGTTAATAGAGTTTCCTTCATTCTCTAGAACATCTCCGCGCGAATACCAAGTCCGTGTTGGTTCTTCGTCTAATCAAAATGGTGGAGTACTTTACCCAGTTGGAGATCTCGTCTGGCATCCCGGTTTCAACTTTAATAAAATGGATAGTGACATAGCAATCTTATGGTTGAAAAAGCCTTTGAAATTCAATGAAAGGGTTTCTGCGATCGGCATGTACAGTCAGGGAGAAGAAATTTTCGATGGAGAGTCGACAATGGTTACTGGCTGGGGAAATACTAAAGTAAGTACAAGTGAATTATATAATTAATTAATTACTACAAATTTGTTTTGTAATTTAAGAAGTACTGCGTGAAAAGGTACATAAATTTAAATTAGACTAAAGTATTATTTATATGACCATCGTTATTTGACTTCACCCACCTTTACGTAAGGTTTTTATTATGTATGAGAAGAAGTGACATAAGCAAGTCTTCTGCACATCTTCTCTAAACAATTTTAAATATAAAAATATATTGTAGTTTTAACTTAAATGGAATCGCCCTCAGTGCTAGTTATTTGTTATATTCGGCTGTCGTTCATCCAGCCAGTCAGCTTATCTGGGGTTTAATTACAACAGCGGCTCATAGACTATAATATAATAAAGTATGAATTTAAAAGCAAATATAGACAGTCGTAAAATTACTCGACGAGCAAAAGGATAAAGTTTTTACTATTACAAAGGTATTGTGCTGTAAATGTACAGAGAAACAAAATCATGTTTACATGTTGCTGACACAGGTGATAAAATTAGAAAGAGTTTTACAAAACATGTCTAGAGTTATAATCTTTCTTCGCAGTGCTGGGAACTTTAATACAGCTGAGCGGTTGTCACATTAACATTAAATATCAGTTGCACTATGGTCACTAGTGCAGATGGTAAAAACTATTAGGCATTAATAATCTTAAGATTACAATGAACGTGGATCTTCGATGAGGGTTTGACCCTATAGCCTATATATAGGATGGCTTAGACTAGACGTTAAACTGAGTTCCTCCTACTTATATTCAGAAAAACTACGTTTTACGCTTATAAATAGTACCTGTATTGTTTTAGGACTGCGTTTTTATGAATTAGAAATATATTCTTCATAACTTTTTTTAATTTCTGGACGGATTGCGTCGAAACGAACATAAAACATTAAGTGATGCTTCCTTGTTACACATTAGTGAAAACCATAACGAAATCGGTTAAGCCGTTTCTATACATATACACACACACTTCACAGAGAAACAGACAAAAATTCTAACAACCATTGCTTTGGGTTTTATTGCGTTAATAAATGGGCCTAATAATATTTTTTCTCGTTAATTCTTTATGTATTGAAACCAATCAGTTAAAATGTTATTATATGAGTAGATGATAATTCCTTATATGTATTTTTTCCACAGGAAGGAGGTGGCTATCCATCGACGTTACAAATGGTACTGGTCCCCAAAGTTAGCGCAGCTGTGTGTGAACGAGCATACTCGACGCTTTATCGTATCACGCAGAATATGCTATGCGCTGGTGTACCTGAAGGTGGCAAGGATGCTTGTCAGGTAAAGTTTCTCGCAACAAATATATTCTGTAATAACATCCTAAGTTGCAATTGAACTTATATGTCAATAAAAAGCATTGACATCTCATAAAGAGCGAACCCTAAGGAGTGATTACCTTCAATTATTTTGGTTCAATAAACTGGCTTATTTTATGCTTAGTAAAATCATCGTTAAATAATCCTTCTTTTCAGATTACTTGAGCCTGAAATTTTATATTTAATAAAAAACAAAGGTTGAATTAGCTACAACAATATAAACTATAGGCAGTAATGGTTAAACAATGCTTTGTAGAAATTATAATTATTTGTTTGAATTAGCTACAACAAATAGATTGGATGAGGCTTTTAAGCTAACGAATATAGTAAATTGGCCTAGTCCAAGGTTTCGTAAAAGTGATTTTACTATATAGCACGTAGATGGTAATAGGTCACCGATACCCACCACCACTCGTAACAGCAACACATTTCCGACGAGCCTGCAAATAGGAAACTCACTTGTTTTCTCTACGAAACTGCAATAGATATCGTTAAAAACATTTTACGATAACCTACCGAAATATATGTATAATAGAAATAAATATATATTAGCTAACTGTCACAATATGTAACAAAACCGACCTATTATTTAGACCGTGCTATTATTTCGTTCGTTGCTCAGCAAGACGCACACAGGTATGGGAGGTTGGCTTGACCTCAAGAATAATTGAAGCATCTTAGATCCCAAATAGGCTATCTAACCATAAAGACCTAGGCTGAATAGCTTACATGATCTTAAAAATATCACAGCGTTCATTAGAGGTCAGCGACCCTAATACTCGATGAAGCCTATCTGCAAACTCACAAACGACACTGCGTCACCTTTAAATTAATATTTTATTCCTTTCTTAACGAGGTCAAAAATGATGATAATGATTGAATGAACAGTTGTATAAGCTTAAAATTTTACTTAAATATCCTTTTCCTTTATTTTAAATATCCTTTATCACAATTAAAGCTGCATAACTTCCCACACATAAACCATACCAGTGTATGCATAAACATTGGAACGAACTTAGTTATGTTTTCATCAAGCGAGTAAATATTTGATAAATTTTATATCCAAATACTCGTGTATTAAATTTAGTCTCGTTCCCAAATAGAAAAGCAATATAACATACCTTCATGTTTTATTTGACTTTAACACCAAAATATATCTATTAAACTTATTTAGTTTAGTACCAAATACGAAAACGTGATTTATTTTCGAAATGGCTTTGCATGGATTGATTTGGCTTGTTAATACAAATAAATGTTGATTTATAAAAAGTCTGAAAATGAAGTTAAAAAAGTAATTATAAATACATGGTCTTCTAAAACAAACGAAGAAGATCTAAGAAGGTAGAAAACGTGCTTAACCTATGTAACCCTGGTACAATTGGAAGATTGATATAACACGATCATTGATATGACTAGACCAATGCATATTTTGCAAGTAAGTAAAAAACATCGTTATAGATTAAAACATCCAGTATATTTCATTTCATAAAATGGCTTTTTGGCGAATCTGCGTAGTAGAATTGAAACGTCTGCTATGCATTATGTTTGCTAAAGGTTATACAGACGTCAATGTAACACTACGGAAATATGGACATCCTAATAAATATGATAGTATAATTAACGCCTACTAATAAAGCACTGAAACCAATTGCTTCATAATTTCAGGGAGATAGCGGTGGTCCTCTGGTACATAACGGCAAGTTGGCTGGAGTGGTTTCCTGGGGTCTCGGATGTGCAAGACCAAACTTTCCCGGAGTTTATACCAAGATATCGGCGTTAAGAACCTGGATTGACTACCAATCCACCAGATTACGATTAAAACACGTCCTTAGAATGTAGTAATACTAATATGTAACTTAACGAAATGAAAGATACTTAAGCATGCAGTAGTAATTTTTATTTCGTCCGCGACCTATCTCAGTCAACATTAATGTCATCAGGGCTTTAGGAGAAGAGAGTCTCTGTCTCCAGAGACAGAACGTCTACTTAAAGCTAATCATATTATGTTAGCCTCCCGATGAAGGTTTTTTGGGTCCGATATTTTAAAGAATGTAATAAGATCCTCTGAAACTAAAGTTTATTTGAAGTTCAAATAAAAATACGCTCTCTATGCTTTCACCAAAAGTCAAAGTAATTATGGTAAAAATCTTGGAAAAAACGAGTAACATCAATTATAGTAATAGTTCGCAATTAAATCATATTTGTTTTTTTTTTTTTATATTAATGTGGGAGTGTACAACATAAGAATTTAGTATAATAAGATTGTCTAATTCTGTCAGAACTTATGTGAATGAAATTGTTGTTTTAGGATCAGTATTGGCATCAGGTTACGTGGGCTACAAGCAAACGGCCGGGTAACGGCCGGCCGATTTTGTATACAAATAATACATTAATATTATTTATGACTGTAAAATCATATGACTCCTTTCTATCAAGTAGATCACCAGAAAATAAGTGTACTACTGAAGTTAGTGGCTTTTAAAAACGGGGTTTGAACAGGAAGCGCAACAGTTTAAACCACATAGATGGCGCTTCTGATGACTGACATTCGGTGAACTGAGTTAGTTACTGATTAATTTTTTCACATACAACCAACAATCAAGGTGATAAAACAGACAAGTATAATGATATTTTGTTACATCAAGTATGTCCCGGAACCAAATATTTTTACTTTTTTATAATTGCAGAAGCATTATTATTATTTTACAAAATAAATGTTTTTTAAACTTGCCTAAATTTCAGCAACCATAAATGAAACATATTTTTGCAATCAGGTATCTAATAAAATAATAAATTTTTATGAATGGTAAAGTTTCTGTCATATATTAAAACATCACTTATTTTAAAAATTCTACCTTTAAGACGCCAATGTTACGAGTTAGGCTAAGATTCTATATCAATAAATCATGAAACGCATGAGTTGGGCATGCACGGATAAATATGCGCGGCGTTGATCTCTTACTTTCACGTGACCCGCCCTCGTTTGCCAGCTGTTACCATAAATAAATCACTGGATAAGTTACACTTCAATGGTGAGGGTTACATTTGTCACAGTTCAATGATTCAACTTACCTTCCGAAGTATGGAAATACTCAAGAAATTTCCGCCCATTCCCCAAGTTGCTGAACTGGGTCACTTTAGGTTGATATAAACCAATACGCTAAGAACTATACTGCTGAATGATTAACAAATTATGTAAATAAAGGCGAAAATGTCCAGCCTACAAGTCTCTTTATGGAAAATGCCGTCAGTGCCAATTAATAAAACAGTAAGTACCCGTTAGACGAAATCATGCGAATAAGGTTGGCGATAATAGAGACAAAGAATCCTTCTGAACTCTTGCAGATATACGTGCAAACTACTATATTTATAACAAACGCAAAGTAAAGAGACGTGAAGTACCTACGAAGATTCATGCACAACGGAGCATCATTGCTGCTTTTTGGCAATACCAAACGAGGCATTGCCCAAAAGTTGCAATGGTGCGTTCAAACGAGTTCTGAAGACTCATTATATGCACTGCATATACCCAAGGATTGTGGTGAGTGATATCTCAATAAAATAACATAGAAAAAATATACATATTGGGTGGTTTACAGCTCAACAGCTTTTTTAATATGTTTATAATATTCAGTACTTAAAAAACATACAGTTTATGAAACTGTACTTATTTTAGCATGTACTAAACAAATTGAATGAAATTTGGAGGCGCTTATTCTTTGGTACAGGTCTAAAAAACAATGCCTTGTGAAACGTAAGTAGTTCCAAAATCTGGTATTATATAACATCTCCCAACCTTTCCTCACCATCGATTACCTATGATTTTCTTGGAAACTAACATTATTATGCACAGCCACAAAAATAAACTCACCAGTTCCTGCTTTATTCCATTCTGTGGCTTAAGTCGAGTGAAATAAAGATAAGTTTTGTATGCAAGAAACTTTCTTCTATCACAATTTAATCTGCCTGTGATTGATGGAACGAGATTTGAGGAACAATTTGAATAAAATCCTTGTGAACTTTAGTAACGACATTTGACTTCTGATGTAATATATCATGTCAAGACAGTATCTTAACTAATCAGTCTGTTATATAATCTAGTTTTAACAGACTTAATGAGACTGAGATCATAAATTTTAATCGAGCTAGAACATGGCTATTTGAACTAAAATACGATGGAATTATTTCGCAAGAGGAATGTCATGTCTGTAGCCTAACAATATCAGAAGCTGTAATATTTACTACATCGTATAAAACAATCTTCCTATCTATCTGAATGCGATAATCTTTAAAACTGATGCACAGCTTTTAGTTGTTTTTACGAACAGATAAATAACAAGAAAGGTCCAAGTACATATATCTGAATGTATACTAATATTATAAAGAGAGAGTTCGAATTTTGGGAGCTTGTGCATTAAGCGGAATTTAATTTCCAGAAACACGGCACGTATTCGTATTTGAAAAATTCTTTTATCATTTAAAAGTTACATTTTTCCGACTGGACGTAGGCTAATATATTTTGTTTATATATGTATCACTCAATCAATCGATTATTATTATTTCGATTATTATTATTTCGATTATTATTATTATTTAACCTTAACGTATTCGGGGGACAGGGGGCCACTTGTTCATATAACAAGAAGAATAGAAATTTTGTGAATCTGTGTGTATGCGGAGAGTAATCTCCAGACCACGGCAATTATTTTGCAGTTTTTTACCATGGAAAAATATATAATGTACATAAGATGGATTTAGGTATGTGCTATAAATTAACTACAATCATGATTACATTTTTCAATTTTGTCTTAATTTGTGTAAATATAGATTTTCATTTAATTACATAATTTTTTAACGTGAACTTTGCTTTGGAAAACTGCCAATGTGGAAAAATGTCGTAGATTATTCCATTATAGAAATTATGTCTTAATATGCCAAAAATCGTCTTAATCCACTAAAACTACTGAACAAAGATAAACAAAATGACAGGCAGACTATTTAACTTTCTATACACGACAACAGTTTGATTATTCTTTTTCCTGTTTTTTCTTTTACTATATCTAGTACTAGTGAGTACTAGTACTAGTACTTTACCCATTTTAAAACAAGAGTATATCAAGTAGAAGCAGCAAATTGAGCCTCAAAAATCTACACATAATAAAATATGACAAAAACTGCTATTAGGGGCCTTCATTAACGCAATAGAATCTAAAGCAATAGTTGTTAGAATTTGTATATGCTTGTCTGTGCGTTTGTGCGCGCTAATCTCGGAAACGGCTTAACCGATTTCGTTATAGTTTTTACTAATGTACTACGGCAAACATCGCTTAATGTTTAAAGTTAGTTACATTTCAACTCATCCGTATATAACAAAAAATTATAAATTTATAATTCACAGAACGAGAAATATTCAGTCATAAAAAAATCCAGATGCATTTTGTTATGCATGTTTATAGAAAACCTCATACGAAAATCCTGTCCTGACACTGGAAGACCCGTACGCAATCTAATTAAAATCTTACACAGATATGTGTTTTCTTTGAAACTGGCTCCTGATCAGGTGGGTAATGCTCCGAAAAGATAGTATGCAACAAGAGCGGTAAAACCTATGTCAAGCGATGACATTTTAAAACATTTTAAATTTAGACTGTTAAAGCAATATCCATTAAGTACTCTTTAGTGCTAATTAGGATCAGGAAACGTGAAGAACGTTGTTGACTACTTTGATCTATTGTATACAACACAACCTGAAGCATGTATTAATTACCAAACTCGAATTAAGGTGTAAACAAAGTTCATACTACAGCGCAAACATTAACATAGCGCGATAAAATTGTTTTAATTACTTTGAATACTAGAATTTGCTTAATATAACTGTGAGCTGAGTGATTATATATTTATGATCTCAAGATGTAATTTGAAAGAAAAATAATGTTAGCAGGTATTTGTACTTTCAATCTATTTCACTTGATTTAATAATAATTTTAATTGAACAAACTAGTTAAACATGTATTTATAACGCATGAAAAAATGTTTTTAATAAAAACCAAAGTTCACATCGTAAAACCAAATGGACGTCTTGTCTATCTGAAGAACAACTTATTGTTTTCGTTATTTTTAAACACATTGAACAAATTAATGTTGCTCACTAACTTATAACAGGCGTTCAAAAGTTAGGAACTATGGAAAGAACATTTTTCCATGAAAGAAAAACACGTCTTCTTAGTAATAATCGCCAATTATAAAATATAGTCGACAAATTGTTACTGCTTATTAGCTATCAGCAGGCGCTCAGTAATTTCCTATTTTTCCCGCTTTTGTTGATTTGCAATAAACTTAACAAACTTGTTGGTGTCGCCTACCATGAGAGAAAAACACGTCTTTTTAATAATAATCGGTAATTATAAAAAAATAGTTTATTGCGGTCACTAACATTCAATAGGTTTTTAAAATTTCTTACTGAAAATATGTTATTGATTTAATTCAAGCGACTTTACGATTAAGTATAAGTAAATAACAATCGCAGTTATTTATGGTAACTGTTACGAAATTTTTCGTTAAATTGTATTTCTTGTCTATTCCATCAGAAGAGATCTATCTCCCATTATAAAAATTATCATAGCGTAACTGCTAATATTAGTGTGCGACCTGAAAGTCCAGTCGCTCGAGGAGTTTGTGTGTTTGTGCAAGACACGGATGTATGAATCGGACATCAACCCACATCCAGTTCTCAAGAGGGTTTGCGCTACTCCACTGTCGACTGCCTGTCGGGTAATCGCTTCCGTGGAAGCTCTTACTGCTGGTGCCACACGATCATCAGTGGGCGACTGCTAGACTGAAGAATGGCGG
>PDGT01000106.1:604648-698093 GCA_003671415.1 Megathymus violae | reverse complement strand
GCTCAATAGCGGGGTTTGTTGTTACCATGAGACTGTTGACGTCCATAAAGAATTATTCGGGTATGGATAGTGCCCTCGAGACCTGAATTTCCCACACATGGGCCCGCGCCCACTATTTTGGTACGCACCGCATAGGAATCAAGTAGATCGATCGCAAGTAAGAATAACAAATATGCTGCGCATCATTTAAATCTCTTCATTGTTTTCCGGCTGATGAGTGCTCAGATTGACAGACTAACAAACAATAACAATACAAGACTTTAAATGAAAAAAGTATTCTACATCGATGACAATCCTTCCCCGTACTAAAATGAGAAAAAAAACATTAAATTTAGAGATATATTATACATTTTATTAATAGCATCGATGAATTACCAAAACATGTTCATTAACAAATAAATTAGTTACTATCCACATTCATTTCTTTCGGTAGGTACATATTTCCAAACATTTCATGATAACTCTATAAAATCGTTAAATGTTCTTCTGCAGTCTCTTTACGCGTATTGATGTAACTTTGAGTGAAGCTATTCTTAGGATATATCTTCAAAAACTGCTACCTACTATTTGTTTCGGCGAACTAATATTATATGCTAATAAAGTTAATTTCAAGTCAATTATGTAATAATTGGTATAATAAATCTTAAATTTGGTTTTGCATAAGAACAGGTTTTTGTTATAAAATGTATTTTAACAACATTTGTTCGCCGGCCGGACGCCCGATGTGCTTTTCTTTGTAGGTCATAAGTACTCCCTAACATCCGACTTGATTATCCGCCGTCTGTAGATTTAATAGTTTTTGTATTATATGTATACAGACAGACAGACGGACAAATAAAGACAAAAACTTTTTTTTTAATTTCCAAAAAATATTGAGTGTACACATTGGGCCCCATTAATATTATTAGTACAGATCTATTTATTGACAATGCACACATTATCTGTTCACCGTACATACGTCCATACTTACACAGTTTTATACGGAAATGATCCAACAGTAAAAATATTTAAATTGACCTATACATAAAGCAGGCAGTGATTCACCATTCTCCATCGGAAACAGTCTGTTGTTTATAGTGTTTGATATGTTTTCAAGAATAATAAGTGTTTTATTAACCTTATTAGCAATAGGGGATTCGGCCAGAATATTAGTTGTAATTCCAACTCCATCCATAAGCCATCAAGTAGTATTGCGTCCTGTTACATTGGAACTGGCAAAACGTGGACATGAAGTCGTTGTTATCACAACTGACCCGATGTTCGCCAAAGGCAAAGCTCCAGAAAATTATACAGAAGTTGATGTACACGATATTTCCTATGATCTTTGGCGAAAATTCGTAGAAACATCATCTAGTAAAGCTGATTTATTACAACAAATAAAGATTGCACTTAAACAGATGGATATTATTTTTGAAAAACAACTTCAAACAAATGAAGTTGAAAAGCTACTGAATGACAAGGACCAAAAGTTTGACTTGCTTATTATCGAGTCTTGGGTGAAGTTAACCTTAGCTTTTACTCATATTTTCAAGGTTCCAACTATTCAGTTCAGCACTTTAGGACCAAATGAAGGAGTGTGCGAAACAGTTGGAGCTCCAAAACATCATTCCTATTATCCATTGCCTACTCGCAAGAGAATTCGGAATCTGTCATTTTGGGAAACAATTCAAGAGTATTATTTTTCATACTCAATTGAAAAACTATTTGCAGAACAAATGGAATTGGGAAATCAGAAATTGAAAAAGATATTTGGCCCTGATTTTCCTACTTTAAAAGAATTGAGGAATAACGTTGACATGGTATTTTTGAATGTCTACCCAATATGGGATTTTAATAGTCCTGTACCTCCTAATGTTATTTATTTGGGAGGTCTTCATCAAAGTCCTCCAAAATTATTACCCCAGGTATGTTTTTTTTAAATAAATATCTATTAGATTTGCTTTACTAAAGAAGATAATATATGTATATTATTTTCAATGCGCAAGGTATAATTTCTGCAAGTGGCGTGCTCAAAACTATGATTTCCAAAGCTACCCTTTAAAATAGCTGGTTGTAAAATAAATTTATGGCTCCTAACAGCGTAATCGGAGTCGCTCTGATGCTGTCGATTAACTGATGTCTCAATATTGTTTTTATGATATTTTAGGAATTAAAATCTTACCTAGATTCTTCTCCTAATGGCGTTATTTACATGAGTCTGGGCACAAACGTGAAACCATCTATGTTACCTCGACAGACGATCAAAATATTTCTCAAGGTTTTTTCTGATTTGCCGTATGATATATTATGGAAATGGGATAAAGATGAGTTGGAAGGCAGACCAAATAATGTGAAAATATCAAAATGGTTTCCGCAATCAGATTTACTTCGTAAGTTATTTCATGTTTGCTTCATTGTCTTTCTAGAAGTCGTTTTGAATAGTTATTTTATCTGACCTATCCTTAGTCTACTTTTAAAAACCGACCGCGACGAAAGCTAATTTTGCCCGGATAGATCTGAAACTAGTCAAGCAAACCCGACTAAACTACCGTGTAGTAAGCAATTATATTTTCATTATTATACATATAAATATTTACGCACCTCCAATGTTAAAATAATAAATGAATAAAAAACGATGGTTGTGTTAAGATAAAATAGATAATTGTGTGTCTATAAATTGGATTTTTATATTCAGGTATCTTTCAAAAAATATATATATTTCTATAGCATTTTCTTACTACGTAAATATGACTAACTCTGTAATTACACAACATGTAATTCGATTAATACAAATAAATAAACATTTACGTACTCACACCCCCGCACTAGTATATCATGATGCATGCGACATATACGCACACACATATGACATTACAAACACCTAGGACCCGAGAACAAAAATTTTTTGTCACGTAAATGTTTGCTCTGTCCGGAAATAGAACGTGAGACCCTCTCTCGGCATGTAGGGTCACTACGAAATGGACTACAGAGTCATCTTCGTTATTCGTAATTCGATTTTATGAATAACAATATTTCAATTTGTTATTACCCGGTCCAAATTAATTATTTCTTACTTTTTAGGTCATAAAAAGATAAAGTTATTTATCACTCAAGGCGGGTTGCAATCTACAGATGAGGCTATAACTGCTGGAGTTCCTCTTATCGGTATACCAATGTTGGGAGATCAATGGTATAACACAGAGTTATATGTACATCACAAAATTGGAGTAAAACTTGACATAGAGAAACTCACTGAAGAAGATATAATGAATGCTATTAATACTGTTTTGAAAGATGACAGGTTAGTGTTACACGTTACCTATTAGTAATGTAATTTTTTTAACGCATTTTAATTTGTAAATATTTTTTTTACCAAAGCATAATCGTAATTTTCCTACGGTAGTAAATTTGTAGATTAAGTTTAAAATGGAAAATTTAATAGAATATCTCAAATTGTACGCGATTTAGAAGCTTAAAAGCATATCGCTTGTTTCTCAATAACTCTCCTAAGTATAACTTATGTATTCGGGCAATTTGTACTCGCTATGTTAATGAGCTCATAATTTGGAAAGTTCATAAGTTCATCAAAATAAATGGACATCAAGAAGACGTAATAATTGCACGAATAAACAATTTCATTTCCCTCAGCTCATTATCATTGATCATCTCTCATCTCATTTTAATTGATCATCAATTCTTGTTTAGGATACATCGTGAAATCTTGAATAATATTTATTCCATAAGCGGATGTAAGTGATAATAAAAGATATTGCTGTTCTTAGAAGTTATTAAATTTATTACGAGGGCAAATCGGGAATTTATTACAATAATAATTCCTAAAATAAACCCTAATTGTCATCAAACGAATACGCAAAACGTATTTGAGTAATTAAACAAAAACATTTAATTACATTAAATTACCATATTCATTAATATTAGATAATCAGAATACCCAGAATAATATGACTTAGACTTCCGAAAATTATTTTTGTTAAAGATGGTTTATTGAGAATGAATAATGAATAATTAATAGAATCGAAATGGATAGTTCTATTGTACATTTACGTACGTAATAATTACAGTATTATAATACGATATTATGTAATGAAACGAGTTGATCACGCGCCTTATTTCAAGCGTCACGGCTGCCCAAGGCATAGTCTTCTACTACTGAGTTCTGATCTTCTAATACTATTTAGTAGTACTACTAACTACTACTTCTTCTACGAAGATCTACTAAGTTTTGATCATCAGTTCATCAGCGTCATGATGACTTCTACACTAAAACTCCCTAATATTCTACTGGCTTGGTAATGTTACCAGTGCCAATTCTAAATAACTTAAAATACGGTGAGATTATTCTTATTTGTTGATGAGATGCATTTTTCATGTCCAGAATAAGTCATCAGACCCTGACGTGATCGATGACTGGTAAGCTGTACAGGCAATTTAATCGATGCCAATTTCAAATGTCTTAAAAATATAGCGGAAAAATTGGCTTGCACTGAGTTGTATTTTTTGTCTCCAAGGTACGTCTTCTGAACTTCAGAAGGACTAGTTTTACAATATTATTGTTACCAACAACAAATATATTTAAACACTCTATCATTTAATTGTCTTGGTACGTGTCCAAAGACGTTGTATTAAATTGATAAATTATCACTGATTTCAGCTATCGCACTAATATCGTGAGACTCAGTATCTTGATGAAAGATCAACCTCTATCTTCATTGGAGCGCGCCATCTGGTGGACAGAATATGTACTGCGTCACGGAGGCGCAAAACATCTACGATCACCAGCCGCTAATATCACATGGACAGAGTACTTAGAATTGGAATTACTAGTTATTATAGTAATAGCTCTAGTAGTTTTAGTTATAATACTTTTTTTCGTAGTAAAATTTGTAATGAAATTACTGTTTTCATATTCAAAACTGAAGACAAATTAATAAATAAGAAAGAAATTCTTTATAAAATACAAAATTATATATACATAACTACAGACCTGTTTTAGTTTTAATGTGTACTATAGATATTAAGTAGTAAATTATTTATAAATTTAGGATTGTATGCCTAATATATTAAAATTATCGCTTATAGAACAAAAAGCAAAATGTACACATTGTTTTCATTACCTATTTACACAGATCACAGAGTTACGTATAGTTTATATTGCGTAAGTTGTTTTATTATTCAAAAATTTTCCATTTCGTAAACTGGCCGCTGGTATTCCTGTTGTTACCATATTTATAAAGAATAAAATATATAAATACCAAGAAACCTGTTCCAAAAGCGATAAAAACGCAAGTAACAGTCAACAAAATATTTTACGCTATACGCCAATAGTCCATTAAATTAGCATAAATATAAAAGTATGTGTGACCTTGAAGAATTAATTTATCAAACCGCATATCAAACTGATTAATATAATCTATACATAAGATAAAATTGTAACTGATCTCTATATTAACCCAATAGAACCCAAAATAATAGTTGTTAATTTTTTTGTCTGTGCGTTTGTATGCGCTAATCTCAGAAACGACTTAACCGATTTCTTTATTGTTTTCATTTATATATTACAGTAAACATCACATAATATTTAAAATGCGTTTCATTGCAACCGCCCATAAATAAAAGAGTTATGAAGAGAACGACCCGGTCTTAAAACTATGCAGGTCCGTCCATAAATAAAAAAGTTGCAAAGAAAAAAAAAAGGTCTTGAAATAATGCAGTCGCTACGAGTATCTCTAGCCGTAAAGTGTAGTTTCTCTAAAGCGGAGCGAGAGCTGTTTGCTAGTGAATAATAAGTTCTATCAGATTAAGTTTGCACGTGCAGACAATCAAAAACAAACAAAAATTTTAACAACTATTGTTTTGAGTTCTATTGCGTCAATAAAGGTCCCTAATAGTAGTTTTTCTCATATATCCTTCATGCACAGAAAGTGATCAGGTAGAATTTTATCACATATATTGATAAGTTTTCTTGTCATCTATGGAATGCCATTTATAATACCAATATGTATGTTTTTATTTTAGGGTCTCTTTTCTATGTGATATGCGGATAAAATAGTTACCTTTGCTACACTTTTCTACATATATATTTTAAACAATTTATTTGAAAAAATATTTATTTGTGATGTCACTTGATGCGCTTACTATTTTTATTTTTGTTAGATCTATTGTACGAAAACATTAAAAAATATTAATACATAAACATTAAACATAACATAAACATTAAAATATAAAAAAACTTGTAAGCAAATTCCAGACGAGCAAAAACCGTCTGGGAAATTTTATTCTGTGTCAAACGAAATGGAACGCTTTCAACAGACCCTATTATGTGTTACTCAACGTCCGCGCCTTTGTGAACTTCTAACTGCGTTAATGTGTAGTCTTTTGTGTTTCAATATAGACTTTCACTACTATCCCAGTAACCAGTATAAGGCTCGGGTCTTTCCTCATCCAGAGGGCCTAAAACACTGCACCACACCGGTAGAAAAGTTCGTAATCAAATCAAGTATCTCCAAAGAGATCCGTTAACGACAGGTAGTCAACGATAAAATTTACTACAGACGGCTTAACACGAACTTTCGAAGCCTGAACACGCTCAAAAGAATTTTTTCTCAAGCATTAACTGTGAGGCACATAGATAGACACAAGGCAACAAATTTTGCACAAACATTCTGCTAAAGATTTAGTGAGTATTATTTTGACTCACAATAAATAATTACTTTTCTTATTCCTAAACACCGAAGTTTTGAATAGCATTAATTGGGATAATGCAGAATCTCTGACGCATTTTGAAAGTTATTGAACAAAAATATGTAATTTACTTACTGCGTCTATAATCAGTAATTGTACAATACTAAAGAATATTTTCGTATCCGTTTTCTTATATTATTGAAGTGTAAATTATTGATACCTTTTCCTCGATGAAACGAAAAAATGACGGTAAAAAGAGAAAAGCAAAAATCTATAGGATTTAGCCTGCAAGAGAATGAGTATGAGAATGGTAACAATAATAATAACGAAATCCTGCAATTATCCTACTCCTGATACTCTTCATTCATCTCATTCTCTCAAAATGTACTTTTCTGGAAGTTACACTTCTAGTGTTTAAATCGCAAACACACCTTTTTACTCTGTATTTAAAAAAAAAACTTATTTCACAATTTTCAAGGGGTCGACTTCGAGCTGAACTGATTTAAAAAATAGTTGTTTTTTTATAAAGTATGATTGTCGAATTTCTTACAAAAAAATAATAATTTTTAGTTATCTTATTTTAAACTAGCTGTACCCGCGACTTCGTCCGCGTGGAATTTAACAAAAAGTTATTTAGGAGAAATATAAGTAGGTAGCCTAAGTCACGCCTTATTACATCAGCTACCTGGAAATGAAAGTCCCGTCAATATCGGTTCAGCCGTTTCAGAGATTAACCGGAACAAACAGACAGACAGACAAAAATTGTAAAAAATGTTATTTTGGTATATGTACCGTATATACATTCATATGCATGTGGTAAAAAGCGGTTATTTTAATAATACACACAGACACTCCAATTTTATTTATTAGTATAGATATACGTATAAACGGTTCTAAAAAAAGTATTACCACATGGTTAGCTTTTGCTGAAATTCTGAATAGTAATAGATGGGGCGTAGCAAACCAAATTTCTCATCCAAGTCGAGACATAGGTAAATATTGTTATACAGTTAGTGTTTCAAATCAAATCGTGTCCTTAGTAAAAATAGAACTGCGAAGAAAATATTGATCCAGGAATTCTAATTAAAGTTTGGCAAAAATGATTTCCAATTAGATTAAATGTTTCTATATGGGCATATTATATAAAACACCTATATTTTGCATACGTTAAAAAAATATCCGTCTCATCACGAAATTTTGATGCGTTTCGAACAGTTTAGGTCTTTAGGCAGTATCAAGATAAGAAATTTGATGAACCATACGTTACATAGGCGTAATTCACGTTTCTAAAGTTGTTTTTTATTTATTCACTTTTAAGAGTTGGTTATTTAATTGTCTAAAGAAATTAAAACTAGAAAAAGGTGAAGGAATTGGAAAAGGAATAGTAAATAATAAAGGACAAATTTAAAACTATCGAATAGCCAATTTTGTATCGAATAAGGGTTGTTCCGGAAATAACTTTAATAATTTACTACCTGTGTATGCAGATAAGCTACTCATTTGAATTTAAAACTTGATATACTTGACCTTAAAAACTCAACATGAGACATTGATAAATTAAAATCAGTAAAATAAATTATGTGGCCATCCTATCCTGTAGGTAATTATTTAAATGTAAAAAAAAAAAAATATTGTTTATACTTTGCTAACTTGATAAGCTATTTTATTCAATGATTAACCATTTGAATAAAAAAATTGTAAAGGTTTTGTTTAATGTCTTATGACAAAGATTCATCTTACAAACACTGTATTCCAACCATTGTTTGAGAATAAACGTACATTTTGTGTCTTATTGCTTACTCCTTGATACTACCAACACACACACACACATATAGTGTTGGAAATACAACAAAAATACATATACATATACTAATCGCCTCTTAGACGTCGGTCTCTCCCATTTCTTTCCACAGTTTTCTATTTCTAGCCTTTGTCATCTAGTTTGGCCCTAATTTCGCTCGAAAAATGTATTTCCACCTTATTCGATACCGACCCTTTACCTCTTGTTTTTTCCTCGGTATCCATTCCGTTGTTATTTTTGCCCATCGGCTAATTACTATCCTACAAAAGTGTCCTGCCCACTTCCATTAGAGGGATCTTACAATTCTTTTTGCACCCTTTATTTTTGGTTTTTCTCGGATTTTCTTAATCTCAGTTTTAGTATAACTTGCAGTTTCAGTTCCATTTTCCATTGACATATTGCTTCCTTATTTTCATCTTTTTATCTCAACAACCAGCTTTGGCACCCGTACGTTAGACAAAAAAGGACACTTACCTCATAAAGTTTCATTTTGACATATAAATTGAGAGTGAAAATATGTTGGCAATCCATTCCAAAACAAAAAACCATTCCATCACTGACCATCTCAGGTTTTGACGATGTGTGTTAGAAACAAAAAATGCAACTTCTCAACAAATTAGGATAATTTAACCGTATTTTGAGCTCTTTCCTTTTGGTACTTTTGGTACAAAGCATCATTAAACTGATAACGAAAGTAACAATACCTCTTCATGATAGGAACTTACATAACAGAAATAGGTCCGTATTAAAAATTGAACTCAGGTGACGCAAATAATAGTTATGCTATAAAGTATTTAATGTCTTAAGCGCAATGAATGAAATGAGATATTATTATTTTTATTTCATGATTTGGAGACAGCAAAGAGGGAGGATGTAAGCGAGAATATGACCACCACTGACTTAATAACTTGGCTCGAGTAATAAGTGAAATTTTAAGAAAACAGGCTATTAGTGACAATAATTAATCTATCTATAACAATTGTAAGTTTTCTAAAGAATTACTAGCAGACGATAATGTTAATGGCGAGTTGTATAATGCTAATGAACATAATTAATTTATCTTCGATATTTAATATTGAAACGGAGGTAAAAGAGCATTCATCTCCCCTAAATTATTTCACTTCTCAGAATGAAATTTAATACTTTAACAGCAGTCAGTAGTGCGAAGTTCGCTATGCAGGTAGCATATGTGAAACCAGAAATTGTTTAACTGGACTCCCAGTATTGTTGTTTCGTTCGTTGTGTTCAGTTGAACAATACCTTACCAGAGCCTTGTTTATATTTTTGGCAGTCCAATGGCATATTTGGACGAACAGAAAAGCGATGGCAAAAGACAAGTGACAAATGGACAAAGTTATAAGGTTTTTGAACAATCAATCCATAAATCTAAAAAACTTGCACAGCTTTATTACGTCCAATGAACTTCTCTAATTTTCTAAAAAAAAAAACTTTGTAGTATCTAGAAATCTTCTTCATTATGAAATTACGCTAGACCTTTCCAAAATCTTTAAAAAATAAAACTAAAGTGGCCTACTTCCGACCAGGGCCTTGGAAGATTGAATTTGGTAGTTATAATCATCAACATTCTTTGTCGATTTAATTACCAACCTACTCACACTTTCATGTTACCAATTCGTTCGATTTAGCCTGGAGAGCACATTTATACCATCAAGCGTTATCGGAACAATAGAGTAAAACGGATAAGATTTACATTACAAAAAAGTCGCTATTGAAGGTGCTACAAAACTACCACAAGTTCCTGGTCTGCGATACTGTGATAGAGCGGTAGAACGACAACAGGACAGCTCTCGCTTACATTTGGAACAGTGGCGGAACGAAATTCTCAGCTCTAATTCTATTTCAGACTATTTCGTCGCTTGAATCTCCATCAAATTACTACTTAAAATATTATAATCATATTTTAATATACCTTATGAGTTGATAAAGAAATGCTTGTAATGATGAATGTTCATAAATTAATTATTTGTTTAAGTGTTTACGATTGAGCTCACTAGATAAAAGTTATCAGTGTTTACGGAACAGCGCACTTCTTATATACTTAATAAACGAAGATATTATATTTTGTTAATATAATTTATAATTCGTAATCTTTTGTTTAATGTACAGTAGAAAAATTAAAATGAAATCTCCGCTAACGGAGTCGAAGAGGAAAGATTATGTAATTATTAATAACATAATTATAAAAAAAATTTAATGTCTTCCTTAAAATTTACGCCTAAAGTTTATACATTATGAACTTGCTCAAAGCTAATTTTGAAACATCATGTTAGTTTTTACCACTAGTGTAGCCTATTTCTTATTTTTTATTAAATTATCTTAATTAAAATGTCAACAAAATAGAAAAAAACCGAATAAATTCACTCTTCCAAAAATAGTTAAGACAGTAGAGAACCAATAAATAAAAACTTAAAACAAATAAATAAAAAAAAACTTTTTTGAAACCGGAAAACATCATAAACTCTGATATGCACATATATTTATATTGGTTTATTAGGATTTTAATACGGATTACGTGCAAGAAAACCAGTTAAAACAATATAAGTTAACACAAAAACTTTATTGCACGCCAACACACATACAAGAAGGAGCAGGCGCCATCTGGTGGCAAAACTTATAACTGAAAGTGTGACCAGTTAATTTTTTTATTTATTACAATAATTTATATCTCATATAAAATTTAGTATTGGTAATGTAGCTGACAATTTTGAAGTCGTCCCATATTATGCTGTTTTTATTAATGTATTATATAATACAACGCATGTTAGACACTTATAGTGATTTGATTGACTGTATTAATACATATTCAAAAAAGTGAGTCTGCAATGAATAATAATTTTGATCATGCTATGGTTATTTATATAGTATCGGGCTCTTAAAGAACCTGTATAATGGTTGGCCCACTTAAAAAAAATATAAATGATACAATCATTATTCTTTTTTTTTTTTAACGACTACTTGTCTTGCTGTGTGTGTTAGTAAATACATACCTTACACTTACAATCAATTATTGAAATTGTTGTTCTGGCCAGTTTACATATCATTATGCTGATTATGCGTACAGGAAATAGCATTGTGTGTTATTAAGAATACTGTGTTATACTCTATCACTGTTGAATACATTAAATAATACGACTGACACAAAACCAGCCAACAAGACTTTATTATGTATATTACTATATCTTAGTACACATGACACATTCATGAGTATTATCTCAAACGCATCATTTGTAATTTGTTCTTGATCTCTGACGGTTTGTGTCGTTTCTTTCATGGCTTTTTACGTGCTTTTAATATTTTGTGTCTTACCAACCGTTTTATTTGTGGCGGATACAGCTAGAATATTGGCAGTTTTCCCAACTCCATCTATAAGTCACCAAGTGGTATTTCGGCCAGTTACATTGGAATTAGCGAGACGTGGTCATGAAGTCGTTGTCATCACAACCGATCCTGTATTTGTCAAAGGAAAGGCGCCTGCAAACTATACAGAAATTGATGTTCATGATATTTCCTACGATAACTGGAAAAAATTCACTGAGTCATCTTCTTGCGGTAAAACAAAAAAGTTATTGGAGCACCTAAAAATTGCAATGGAACAAATTCTTTTTATATTTAAAAAACAGCTTGAGATCACTGAAGTTCAGAATGTTTTACGAGACAGGGCACGAAAGTTTGATTTACTTTTTATTGAAGCCTGTGTGAGACCTGCTTTAGCAATATCCCATGTCTTGAAGATTCCCACTATTCAATTCAGCTCTTTTGGTGCCTTACCTGGAATTTATGAATCAGTTGGAGCCTCCACACACATTTCATTATATCCGTTACCTATGCGTCAGAAAATAAGGAACTTCACGTTTTGGGAAAAGATTTCAGAATATTACTCTAATTATTTAGTTGAAAAGCTTTTCAAAGATTTAGAAGAGGTAGAAAATAAAGAATTGAAAAGAATTTTTGGTTCAGATATGCCTACTATAAAAGAATTAAGAAGTAACCTGGACATGATTTTTTTCAACATAAATCCTCTGTGGGACTTTAATCGTCCTGTGCCACCCAATATTATTTATTTAGGAGGGCTGCATCAAACACCTCAAAAAGCTTTACCGGAGGTAGGTTTAATTAATAATAATTTAATTTTCTAACTCTTAATATTCTTAATGTATATTATTATCTACTAAATAACAAGCAATTTACAATTTTACACATAAGCTAAAGACAAGCATTTTTAATAGTATTGAATTTGTTTTTCATCAGAATATGCTTTTTTGTTTGACGGTGTATCCGACAGGTCTTTTCAGCAATAGAAATATTAAATCAATGCCCGCTGATTTACCCCAAATTACGATATAAGACTATAACGACTCATAATGTTTCTACGTCATCAGGTTGTCTTATTATTCCAATAGCCAATATAATTAGGTACATTGAAGTTTACTATCGATGGTGATACGTAAACCAGATCTTGAATGGAAAGTTATTAACGGTTACCTATGCCATTAATAAAAAAAAAACGTTTTCTAACTTTACAATTTTTTTAAGTAATGTGATGTCATTTTATTACTGACTAACGCCGGACTTCATTCGCGGTGAAAAATTAATAATGTACCTTTCAAGTAGTAAAATAATTTTTGAAATAGGTACCGTGGTTCTGGAGATTACCCTCTGCATACTCACAAACTCACAGAATTGGCTCTCTCCCTTTATGATTGTGGTACAGATTCAAAATGTTTTGTATAATATTGAATATAAGCTATACATGGAATTTCAGCTCGAAATACGTGGTGTGACAGACCCTTGGAAATTGAAGGAAATCGTAATTTCAAGACCAAGAGTAAAGAATAAAATTAGAAAACGAAGAAGAAAAACATTTTTTCTGAATAATATTAGTTAATTAAAACACGGAAACAAATTATTGCTGCTAGATAATTATTAAAATTTAATATTTATCTCATTTTATCCTTTTTCTAATGTCTGCAGTTAACAATAAATAAGAAAAATAAAAAAAAAACGGTTATTTTTGGTCACGATTGCACAATGATACTAAAAACATTATAAACTAGCCGATTAAAAGAATGTCCAGATTTATTTCCTTTTCTATTCTTTGCTCAGAATTAATAGTATACTATATGAGTAATAATCATGCCCAGTATTATCAAAATTTGTTTAGTCTTCCACCTGGAACTTTTTGTCCGAAACATTATAACAATAATTGCCTAGTCGGATTGTCTAGGCCCGTGCCAGGTTCCTAAATACCGTCCTATGAGGAAAAGTTTGAAACAAATGGTAATAATAATTAGTATTCTATAAATATCGGCAATACTCGTAAATAACATTTAAACAAAAAATGTACAGATTTTGCCCAGTTTTGAAGTTGACGGAAAGACTTCATCCAATTAACAAGGTTTAGCTTCAAGACGACATCAAGACATAGACACAGATGCGTCGCTACCAGTATAGCAAAAAAGCAAGCGGCCGTATATCAAACTTATATTTCTACCATATATCCAAAGGAGTAACTGATAACATCGATAGGATTCTTAGTAGAAAATATAACATAAAAGCTATTATTTGACCTTATAAAAAGTAGCAGTCTATCCACGGCCGCCTATAGATATTATTCCATACTAGAGCCCTAGAGTTATATACATAGTTGAGTGCAGAACAAACAACATCAGAACGGTCAAACTAAACAGGATATCTCTCAACAGAAAAATTAAATATTAGTGGACTCAAAAAGAACGTCGAGAAGAAATCCTCCGTAGCAGAACATTTTATTGAAGCCGATTCAAATTATTGAATGGAGTTTGCTTAGTCCACGGGTGATGTCAACTGAACGTCAGTACATTCCACACTTAGTATGAGAGGCCATTGAGATCAAAAATATTAATCGAGAAAATACGTTTAAATTGGCTCAAGCGTAATTAATTAACCTAATCAGTGGTTAATTTGTCAGGTGATAACAGTGACATGTTCAGTGCGTGAAGATGTCATTAGTGGTGTGTGGTGATGTGGTACTTAAGAACGCAAAACGACCTACACGTAAAAACGTATTAGTGTCTGTCAAGTATCAACCGTTTTTGTCCCGCCACTGCAATCTCGTCATGAGCCATATTATAAGGTTAAAATAAACTTTTAACCTTATAAGCTTTTAACCTTTTTACCTTTTTACATTATGAAGTATCGCCGCATCTTCAGTAGGATACTAAACTTTAGGATCAAGTTCAGTTATAAATAAGCCTTTAGTAGGCATTGTAAAATAAGATTTTTGTAAAAAAAAAACAAGACATTTGTTATCTAACATATGAACAAGCCTATCAATCGTCTACAGTAGATGTACTTATTTAGATAATTATATTTATTAACTCCTATGTATCTCCCAAACAGTATTAACAGATTGAGGGCTAGGTTTAAAGTATACATTCTCATCCCTTTAACTGTTTGTAAATACTGCATAACAAAAACGTATGACATGTTGCGTAATGGGTTTACTAATTAAATAACAATTTAATCCAAAACATCAATAGGTTATTAATTTCTTGTTTATTTCTCATTAGTAGTATTAACTAGCATTTATTTGTTTAATAAGTAACCTTACAATCGAAAACCAGTGGATCTGTAGTTTTTTTTGTGAGTTCGACGATTGATAACTTGGAAAGTAAAATATTTTATTTTGAAGACTTGAAGTCATTCTTTGCTGACAATAGTTAACGAGACAATAAAAATTCACTACGATATACGATACTTAATCAAATTTAATTTTGTTGTGTTAATGGACGAAACAAGTTTTCTATTTATGTTTAAAATATAAATATATTATTTTTTATTTTATTTCTTGATGTTTGCTGGTTTGTGGAATTACCAGAATAATTAATTCTCTATCGATAATATCTTGCATTTTAGTAACAGTGTTTATTGTGGCTGATACGGCCAGAATATTGGCAGTTTTTCCAACTCCATCTATAAGACACCAAATAGTGTTTCGGCCAGTTACACTGAAATTAGCAAGACGTGGCCATAAAGTCGTCGTCATCACAACCAATACTATATTTGACAAAGGAAATGCGCCTGAAAATTACACAGAGGTCGATGTTCATGATATATCCTATGAGAAGTGGAAAATATTAATTGAAAATACAAGTTACAAAACAAAACACATATCCGTACGGCTGATTCGTGCAATGAAACAGCTCCTTTTTATATTCAAAAAGCAAATTGGAATCACTGAAGTTCAAAATGTTCTTCGAAACAAGGCCCGAAAATTTGACTTGCTTTTTGTTGAAGCTTGTGTGAGATCTACCTTAGCAATATCCCACGTTTTGAAGATTCCTACTATTCAGTTCAGCTCTTTTGGTGCCTTACCTGGAATTTATGAATCCGTTGGAGCACCTACACACATTTCATTATATCCATTACCTATGCGTCAGAAAATAAGAAACCTCACGTTATGGGAAAAGATTTCAGAGTATTACACTAATTATTTAATAGAAAAACTGTTCAAAGATCTAGAAGAATTAGAACATCGGAAATTAAAAAGAATTTTTGGTTCAGATATTCCACCCATAAAAGAATTAAGGAATAATATAGACATGATTTTCTTTCATATAAATCCTCTATGGGATTTTAATCGCCCTGTGCCTCTTAACGTTATTTATTTGGGGGGTCTTCATCAAAAACCTCAGAAAGATCTACCAAGGGTACAGTACAGTCTAGTTCCTTAATTTCACAAAATAACCTTTATTTTTTGGAATATTCCAGGAATTGAAATCCTATCTAGATTCATCCTCAAATGGTGTTATTTATATGAGCCTTGGCACGAACGTCAAACCATCTATATTACCACGAGAAACGGTCAAGATTTTTCTCAATGTTTTTGCTACTTTGCCTTACAATGTGATTTGGAAATGGGATCAGGATGAGTTGGAAGGCAGACCAAATAATGTAAAAATATCAAAATGGTTCCCGCAATCAGATTTACTTTGTAAGTAATTATGATTGTTGACCATATATTTTTTGTAGTTTTATGCATATGCATATTTTTTACGAGTTTTTATTCCGTACGATGTTAGGATCCAAAAAACGGTAATCAGAAAAAAATATTCTAGCATTATTATTTCTAAATTTAACATTAGCGTGTCTTTTAAGTTTTTGAGATTGGTATACAGACTACGATTGATCACTTCAATGTTATTACATTATTTTGTTTTCCAGATCATCCAAATATAAAACTGTTTATTACCCAGGGTGGGTTACAGTCAACAGATGAAGCTATCACCGCTGGAGTTCCCCTTATCGGTATACCAATGTTGGGAGATCAATGGTACAATACGGAGATATATGTATATCATAAAATTGGAGTCAAACTCGACTTTGAAGTACTGACTGAAGAAGACTTGTTGAATGCTATTGAAACAGTCCTGAAGGATGACAGGTTAATATATTACATCAAGTTCATAATTTTCTCAATACATTACTTATTAATAATTCTTGTTAATAATTACAGTCTGTATATAAATATACTTCACTTATAATTGAAACTAGCAACCTTTAAAGTGCTTAGTTTTGAAAACCAATATCTGTAGTTAAGATACGATCAAGTGATTAAAGGTCAGAGATAATTTATAAAACGGATTTTAAATCAGCAAATACATAAGATTTTAACTCAGAGCTACCAAGTGATTGACATCAAATATCTATTTCATACTACAAATCTTATTGAATCATATTCATAATTATTCGTAACAGTTAAAATTATAAGTAACATCAAGGCATGGTATCCTTCTCTATTGGTCACAATAAAGAGCTTTCCTGTATAGAGTTTGATAGGATTGTTATTGTATGTGTAAATAGATCACCTGCATGCATCTACCCATTATTTATATCCGCTATGGAAAATATTAAAAACTTTGTGTGAAAAAAGTAGTTATATATAAAATCTTCAATATTGCTCTATTGGTACCAAATTCTTACTCGGTAAAGTTCATTAATTTGTGTTTGTCATTTAATTTAAGATATATATTTTTTGAACCTATAAGAAAAACTCCATCGTCGGCTAATTGCTTACTGAAATTACTAATGGCTCAAGATTCTAATATAACCAATTATCTGTACACCTAGCAAATCATACGATATTATTTTTTGTTTATTTGGCTTTATTAACAATTTTAAGCAAAAACAAATTATGTATCATAAAATAGAATTATGTGATTGGGCAACAACATTTATAAAAATCTTGAACTACTCAAAAAAATTTATTTCCACTTATCCCAGAATTTTTAAATGATTTTCGAATTTATTTAAAAACTTTTAAACTGGACTGTGCGAAAATTAAATCGATTTGCATCGCTAACGTGATCAAGAACTCTGCAAACAAAATCAAAGCTACGTGGAACGTTATTCGTAAGGAAACCGATAAAGTAAAATTAAATTATAAGTTTTGCTTTAAAGGTCAATAATGAGAATGTAACTTCATGATACAGTTGCTGTCCCATTTGAGAATTTTTTCTCGAAATTACCGCATAATATCAGAAAAAACTTAAAACTTATGTGCCTTGTTATGGCATCATTGAATCACGTATTAAGAAATGTCTTCATTCATTTAATTTTAAACACAACACTTGCGATACACATATAAAAACTTTCAAATCTGTCAATATTTAGAAATGAATTGCTTTCTGGGTTCTATCGACAGCTACAATAAAAACAATTATTTATTTCATTCGGCCTCTTTTAAGTTTTATTTTTAATAAAAGAATTGAGGATGGTAGCTTCCCCACAAACACATTTTTGATGCTTGGGTGTGTGGGTATGCAAGCATGATGCATACAGTATTCTGTAACCTTTCAAAAGAGTTTGATTGCATTGACCATAATATATTGATAAATAAACTTAGGCATTACAGTATCTCGGCACAGTCAGTTAGTCTCATTAAACCTTTATCCTTTCTTTATGACCATATTAAAAAAGTAGTTAACAATATAATAGATTCCCTAGGAGAACACATTATCATTTAAGTGCCCCAAGGATCAATATTAAAACCGCTACTATTTTTGATATATATCAATAACCTTACCTATTTGACTAGGAACTTGTGTAAAACTGTATTGTTTGCTGATGACACCTCCTTATTATTTAAGGTTGATAGAAGAAAACCCTGTTTTCATGATGTAAATAATACGTATTTACAAGTGTTACACTAGTTTACATGTTAACCTTATATTAAATGCTGAAATTAAATTTATTACATTTGCAATTAATTGTGGTAAAATAATCCTGTAGTTTTTATAAGCACTACCTTCCCAGTATGGGAACCATGCATGCATCCTTACGTTTCTCGTCACTGTGAAACACGCCTACGCTAAAACTTTTCTCTAACTTTTAAACATTAATATTGCCAGTGCTAATAGCTCCGATTACCCGCTGCTATTAATTACAACCTAAATATTTAGATATCTAACTACCACATTAAAACGCGTTTTAGAGTACAAAAGTCACCTGAACATAGATTAAAATATGAGCAGATACAGAGAAGCAGCGTTTAATAAAGCCATAGATTAAGATATGCGTGTTTAATGGATGATAAACACATGAAATACCCAAATAATAGGCAAATGATTATAAATATCCGATTATGTTTGTGCTTTACTTTATATTTACAATGGTTCTTTCAGTGGTTTTTATATATCATTTCGCTTCAGAAAATGTCATTTTTAGTATTTATTATAACCCCCACGCTACGCATCAAACAATTTCACTAATTTTTATCCTAAGAAAATGAGCAATAGCTTTGTACACAATAATTATATTACAAAATGTTAATTTTGTTTAATGTAAGATTAGACAAAATATGAATTATAATGAGATTCAGCGGTATGAACAGATTTCAAGATGCGGATTATTAAGACTGTCATGTGTATAAGGTAGAAAATAATAATGGATAACACATAAGTATTAAAATAATATACCTTTGACATTCAGTAAATGATGTTCGTACTAATAACAAGACTATGTGTAATTAACTTACAGACAGCAAATATTTTGTATTGTCATCATAAGATAATCGCAACATGTTTTTGTCCAACGATACGAAGACGTAATACATTGTAATTTTCTAAATCACCCCTCTTTAAGTTGTTTACTTGTGAAACCTAACGTTACTTTAAGTATCATACGGTTTAAAGTGTATTAACTCATTATATAATATAGTATGTACCACTATTATAGTACTTGCTACATCAACAGCGATTAGAATAATGAATATCTACAAAAAAGAGCAGTTTATTTATAGGTAGCCACTGAAAGATAAAATTTTATATCCTATTAAAATAATAAATGTAAAAATGTGTATGGTTGGATATTTGCGACTCAATCACGCATAAACGGCTGAACGTATTTGGATTTTTTTTTGTACATAAAATAAGTCAATGCTTGACAACAATCCCACCATATGGTAAGTCTAAGATGGTGAACGCACTAATTTATAATAGTCTATTTACTCTCCTCTTGAAGACTCCCACATCGTATGTAACCGGGAACACCGACGCGAGCAGCTTATTCCAGTCCTTTGCAATGCGCATAATAAACGAGGACGCAAACCACGTCGTCCGTGCAAGTGGTAGATTCACTACGAAAGGCTGGATACGATAAGAAATTTTGTTTGAAAATTTTGATATCATAGTAATTAATTTTATATTATTTTATGAATCCACTAGATGGCGCTATATAGGTACATAAATGAAGTTTTTGTAGGTTATTAACCTAACCTATTATAATAGCATTGTAAATCAATATAATTATATAGTGCAAGTGTCATGACCGATGATACTATTGCTTTTTTGTTACTCACAAACCCTTTGAACCCATTTTTAAGGGTAAAACGAATTAAGTTACGGGTAAAAGCTAGTTCATAATAAAATGCTTTGAAAAATGACTGTCAATTATACACTCTTAGTGCGTATATAATTTTTAACCAACATCAAAAATGGACGAAACTATATGTTTGATCTGTATGTATTTAGAGTATACCTATGCTCCTACACTTTACATTTATTTTATACAAAGAATGGGTCCAGCATCAAAATTTATGAAACTTATGAAAATACTTCATTCAGTCGTCGAAGTGTGTTTTTCAAAATGTATGGCTTTAAATGTCATATATTAATGTGTGGTTTAAAGTACGTTGGCCAGATGTAACATACATAGACATTACTCTAAAATAATAATTCACGAATGAAATAGGTTTAAAATGTCCATTTTATTATGGATTTATCGTAGATTTGTAACACAAACCAAAAAACTTATCATGGCGGTAAGGATTGAATGTCAGAGATAAACGTTTGGTTATTTGTCAATAGTCATTTTAGTTACAAAGAATAACGTTTGACCTAATTATTTCTTAAGAAATTATGTTACAAACCACGTGCCATGATTAAATAAATGCAAATGAGTGTGAAACCGTGACAGAAGTGTCAGCTGACTGTAACGACTTATCAAATGAAAGAGTTCATTAAATAACATAAAAATATTTGAAATGTGTATTTGAGTTTATATCCGAATATTCACACCATTTTATCTCCAATAATATTCCAGGATTCATTTACTCTTATCAATTTTATCCCACCTGAATGTGAATCAAACTTAACCATTTTTTATGGCATTGCAGTTTCAAGCTACACAATTCTAATGATGCGAGATACTATTTTACAAAGGAAAGCGAAATTTAGTCGGAAATAATTGTATTACATAAGTCTGTCAATGTTAAATGTTAAATTTGTTTCAGCTATCGTAAAAACATTGCGCGTCTCAGAAACTTGATGCAAGACCAGCCTCAAACTCCACTAGAGCGCGCCATCTGGTGGACGGAATACGTACTGCGTCACGGAGGTGCGAAGCATCTACGTTCTCCAGCCGCTAACATCACCTGGACAGAGTACTTAGAACTAGAACTAGTAGCTATAGTGTTAATAGCTATTGTAGTTTTAATTATAATACTCTTTTATGTAGTGAAATTGTTTATCAGATCACTTTCCTCATATTCGAAATTGAAGACCAATTGACAAAATAAACCAAAAAATAACTTTACTCAATGCAACAATTAGTTGCTATTGAGTAAAGTCAGCCAAAATGTATTATTGATAGTTGGAAAGATAAACCTTCTGTTCGACTTTTTGAAACAACATCGTCACTCAATGTTGAAAAAACCTAAATTTACATTGAATTGTGCCTTTTAGGTATACAAAAATATATGCTGCTTGAAGAAGTTCGATTCATAAAACTTTACTACTTTCTTTAATCGTAAAGTTAACTTTCTTAAATATCTTCAAATAAATGTGGTAACAGGCAATTAAAAAAATATTTTTTTCACCAAATTTCACAAACAGCCAGTTGAAGGAAACAGAAAATTTATTGTAATATAAAAACCCTTTTTTCCTGAAAAACTTGCTTGACATAGATTTGGAAACGATATGCGATAAACCTCATCATGAAGCAACAACGTATTCGATTTTATTTATCAAGGTTATTTTAGTTTCCTCCACAATTTATTATTTTTAAAGAACAGCAATAAAACTGATTACATAATTGACTTAACTAAATAGGCTGACATTAATACATATAGAACAAATCATCATCATTTTCCATCTTGAAAATCAATAATTTGGTTAATTTTAAAAATTAAGTTTTTTTGACACGTAAAAGAATGTTGTTGATTACATTTTTCTTGTACATAGTCTTTTCTCTGCTTTTATAACCAAATGTATTATTATGTATGTATATTTGTTAAGGTATGTTTATTCGCTTATCTCTAAATAAACTAATAAACTTTTGGTATTATTTTATATGCATAGTATTATTTTTATTCCTTAATGGACACTGTTTCAACTGATGTTTCAACCCAAAAAAATTTGAAATAAAGGCTATTATGGTACAATTGGTGAGTTTAGTATTAAATGAATTTTCTGCGAGCTAACCATTGGAGTAAACAGAGAAGCACAAAAAGGATATATTCATAAAGTATACAATTCAATAAGATACTTCTTGTAACTCTGAGCGAAAATAATTAATTTCATTTTATACCTATAGCCACTATTCAAAGTCGGTAACTAACCTGCAGCTCTACCGTAGTAGCCGATAGGAAGTGTATTAAGTCAATAATATTATTACTGATAACTTTCCCTGACGCCTGTCTGGCTAGCTAACACCCTCCTGCTTGAGGCAGCCGTAAAACGACTCCCGTGTTCTGGCTGGGGGCTTGAGAGCCGGTACTTTTCTTTCTTCTTCTTTCTTTCTTACCTTCTTCTCATTTCCGGGCCGACAACGCATCAGTGTTACCTTTGGTCCGGCTGATGTTCATGGGCGACGGTGATCACTTACCATCAGTTGGTTTGTCTGCTCGTTTGTCGACTACTAACATAAAAAAAGTCAGCAAATGAAATTCTTATGACAATTTGTACTTGTATTTCAATTTGTATCACTTTTCTATTTATACATAATTTTTTTATATGAATTCTATACTTCTTTATACATTACATCCAACAAGAAAACACTCCTTTTTTGAAGTCCTACTATTATTTAATTGTATTGTCGACTAAGTATTATTCATTATTGTTATTTTAAAGGCAACAAAACTTGAAAGATAAAAACACTTTAATCAAATTCATAATAATTTAATAATTTAGATATTTTGTAAATACGCTTAAGCACGCCTTTTTTGCTTCTACCACCATTATCGTTTCGAAAAGGTGCATTAACATTGAGAAGAAATGGCGTAAGAAACTGCTCAGCCAATCTTTAAAATTAACATAATTATGACAATTATAAAGTAATTTAACATAACAAGTATGTTTACTTTACTTTCTCAGGGATTTACAAGGTTCTCAAGATTATGATGTGCAAATCTAGGGTGAAGCGCGTACGTCGCGACCGAGTATCCTTTAGCGAGCGTGTTTAACCTTATTCGCTCCGCGATCGTCGAATTCCTGTCCCTGCGCGAAAAAATTATCGCGCCTAACTCGACGCTCGCGATGTATGTATAAATCTACCTCGACGGTTTTTCCCGCTAAGCGGCGTTTATATACCTATTAAAGAATTTAAGTTACAGTAAGTATTAACCTGTGCGGAATCAGTTGCGTAACTGTTATTACCAGCCATCGCAATCATTTAAATAGCCATATAATACCATAATATCAATCAGCTAAAGAGTATGCTATGTCACTTGAGTAAGGGATAATATGAGTACGTAATAACATGAATTATTAAAAACGACCTAACTGTATAGGTACATTGCGATTATTAAGTGTATTTCGCGTGTTGATTTAAATGTAACATAAACGGAAAATTACGTCTTTTAGCATTAGAGCCCTTTTGATGTGAAATAAACCCTCTTTAATTATATGAATAGTTTTACATGCTATGTTCCTTTAAGTAACCATATTCATGACTGTATCCGACAACTATAAAAATGAATGGATATGAAGTTGTTTTCCTTAGTAAGACGTGGGATGACCGCAAAGTATAAATATTTTAATTTGACTGCCTATTTCAGGTATATTCCTTATCGTTATTCAATACAGTAATTAACGCGACTTAATATAAATATAGTTCAACATACGATAAGTAATTATATTTCGTCTTGTTTGATTTGCGAGCAGTACAAGCTACCGAATTATATCGTAAATTTATTATTTTTTATTCATTTCTTGATCTTTGCCCGTTTGTGTGATTACCAAAATGCTTAATTCTGTGTCAGTAATATCTTGTATCTTACTAACAGTGTTTATTGTGGCTGATACGGCTAGAATATTAGCAATTTTTCCAACTCCGTCTATAAGTCACCAAGTGGTATTTCAGCCAATTACATTGGAATTGGCGAGACGTGGTCATGAAGTCGTCGTCATCACAACTGATCCTGTATTTGTCACGTCCAAAACTCCTGGTAACTACACAGAAATTGATGTTCATGATATTTCTTACGACATGTGGAAAAAATTCGTCGATGTTTCCAGCGGTAAGTCAAAGGACTTATTCATGCAGGTGGAAATTGGAAAAAAGCAGATTCGATTTATATTTGAAAAACAACTACAGGTTACTGAAATTCAGAATTTACTTCGAGATAAGACACGAAAATTTGACTTACTTTTTGTTGAAGCTTGGGCGACGCCAGCATTAGCAATATCCCACATTTTGAAAATTCCAACTATTCAGATTAGCTCTTTTGGAGCTTTACCAGGAATGTATGAATCGGCTGGAGCACCCACACATAGTTCATTATATCCGTTATCAATTCGGCAAAAGATGGGGAACTTGACTTTATGGCAGAAGATTTCAGAGTACTACTCTTATTTCTTAGTGGAAAAATTATTCTTCGATTTGGAAGAGGTAGAAAATCAAGAACTGAAAAGAATTTTTGGTTCAGATTTGCCCACAATTAAAGAATTGAGGAATAATATAGACTTGATTTTTTTAAACATAAACAACCTATGGGATTTTAATCGCCCTGTGCCTCCTAACATTATTTATTTGGGGGGCCTACATCAGAAAACTCCAAAGGATCTACCAAAGGTATGTTTTTACAGCGATGGATTGACTTTTGTTGATAATGTCAAATCTAAAATGTTAATACCATTGGATACTATTATTTTATAATTTTTGTTTGTAATTGCAAAATTGAATAAGATTAGATTTTGAATGGGGGATTTAATAAGTTAATTTTGTTTTTGCAAAAATAAATCAGCGAATTTCAAACTTCCACTTAAATTATTCATTCATCCTCTTATTCTTTTGTCTTATTCTTCTTGTTTGGTTGCTTTGAAATTAACTAGTCCACTTTCATTCTATTCGATACTCACAAATTTTAATGAAAATTGTATTATGCGATTTTTTTTTTATTCCGTTTTTAGCTTACATTAGAATGAAGAAATATGTATAAATATGCTGTAAATTATCCAAAGACAATAAAATTGCTAATAATATATTTGATGTTAGTAAGGCTTTTAACTTACGTTATTAATTTTTCACAAGTTTCTTCTGTACATATCCATGTTATTTCGGTGTGACATCACTTGTCAATCTCGTGATAATGTCATTAAACGTTCCTCTCAAGTTTAATGTGACCTCTAATGTGACCATGACAATGTGACAATCATTCAATACAAAATTATATATATACTTTTGGAAATATAGTGACCGTAGCAGTAGTTGGATTGTATTGTATTTATATTAAATTTATTGTTCTTGTGTTTGATAGTTCTTGGTATTTTGGTGGCAAAAGTTAAGATAAGTAAGGATAAATGAAAAGAAAGCCTTATTTACATAAACATAAATAAATCTCGTATTGTTTTAACCTTTTGTATTGTATAAAATTTTACTAAATATATCTCATTCCATGTATAATGCAATGTAACTAAGTTTTCTTGCAATCGTTAAGATAGTATAATTATTTTTAACGAACTTAGAAAAGGGAGAGTTAAAATCTTAATGTAGTCGTATTCTGCTTTTTAACTGGGTTTTCATTATAACTGAGACGTACACAAACATTTCACGGTTGAATTTAAGAAAAAGGATGTTAGCTTAATTGGTAGGTATTGAATTAATCATAATTAATATAGAAACCATCGGCATACATACATGATACTGCATGATTCAGAGCACAGTGATTTTCATATCCGAATAAGTGTCATAATAACGTTCAGCAAGATACACTACCAGTAGCCTTGGTCTTACGGGTATTAAAAGTCACGTACGCCTCACCCCAACAAAAAAACATAAATAGGACTGAGAGTACAGATAATGAACTCCCAGTGTGAAAGATCATTGACAGATAGATAAGGATATCTAGAGTTGGAACTTTAAGAATATTGGTAGTGCACTTAAATCTCACAAATTAACTCGTTTTATTAATATTTTAGGAATTGAAATCTTATCTTGACACTTCTTCAAATGGTGTTATTTATATGAGCCTCGGTACGAACGTCATACCATCTATGTTACCCCAAGAAACGGTCAAGATTTTTCTCAATGTTTTTGCTACTTTGCCCTACAATTTCATTTGGAAATGGGATCAAGACGAGTTGGAAGGCAGACCAAATAATGTGAAAATATCAAAATGGTTCCCGCAATCAGATTTACTTTGTAAGTTATTTTGATTTGTAAGCATATAGACTGTTAACAATTTTATCCATATGATACTGTTACGAAGATTCGCATAAGTTCCGTGGAAAATAATAAACAATAGTACAATGAGTGCCATAAAACCCAGATAGTCATTAGGCATGCAAGGTTGACTATCGCATACACAGATGTTTATTAGCTCGTCATTATTATCCTATTGTTTCCTAAAGAATATTGAAAGGACGACAAGTGCGTAGTGTTCTGGAAAACCCGGAAATCGGTATAAATAGATGGTAGAGCCACCCGCAGGTCATTTGGTTTTCGAATACGAAAGCGAAGAGTGCGACTTCAACTATTAAGTAGTGTTATACTGTGTATTGGTAATACCGTAATAAAGTCTCATGCATCCTGATACATAACAATAATATAAGTTTTGTTTATACGTACACGACATTTGCCATAAAATGTAGATTTTTTATCATACTGTACATTTATTTAGTTCGTGTAACCCATTATCATTATTATCAAAGAATCAACCTGAAGCAACCCGTAGAAGTGATAAAAATATAAAATTTATGTCATAACGGAGTTTTCGTTTTTAATATTTGCAAGCTTCTTAACATGGTGTTGATAGGTAAAATATATTTATTTATTTCGTATAACGTTAGAATTTAAAAAAGCCATAATGAGAAAAAATCTGTATTCTTTATTTTTATATTTACCATTAGTGTGTCATTTTAGTATTCTAGACGCATGTGTGCACTCCAATGTTATTACATTATTTTGTTTTCCAGATCATCCAAACATAAAACTGTTTATTACCCAGGGTGGGTTACAGTCAACAGATGAAGCTATTACTGCTGGAGTTCCCCTTATCGGTATACCAATGTTGGGAGATCAATGGTACAATACGGAGTTATATGTATATCATAAAATTGGAATCAAACTTGACATTGAGACGCTCACTGAAGAAGAATTACTGAATGCTATTAATACAGTCCTGAAAGATGACTGGTTAGTATAATAAAATGGTTTTCTCAACTAATTATTCAGGAATCATTCCTGCTACTGGATACTTCATTTATAACAAAAAAAAACCTTATCGCGCTTCGCTTCAGTAAACAATACCTGTAGTTACGGCACAGTAGGCCCAGTCAGGGTTTAGGTTCAGAGAACCTACTAACACTGATTCAAATTCAGCAAACGCATAAGATTTTGTCGAGTGTCAACTACAAAGAGTTTTCCCGCAACAAAAATCTGTGAACATGATCCGTATAATTGGGCTGAAGGATCAATAAAAAATACAAAAATTGTAAATACCACAAGTTAAAATATATTATATCCGCGTTGACATCACATTAAAATTATATCTACTTATTGAATCAGCATAATCTAGTGTCATTGTTATGTTTGAAAATATGCTTAATAGTATTCCAATGAGACCAATATCTTTCCCCGGTACCCATGCTACCGTACCTTTGCCAATACTGCGAAACGTGTAATTGCAGCCAATTTTTCTCCCACTAATTTACTAAAATTACTAGTGGCAATAATCCCGATAATCCATAGTTATCAACCATGACTTAGATATCTTACTATCATACTAGAAAAAAACATTTAATTTAAATCAATGGCTCTCAATTTAAAAGTTCAATTAGAAGTAGATAAACAAATGGATAATCACACAGATAATGCGTTTCATAAACCATAAGAAATACGTGCTCCATATACATACATAAGCATACATATCTCACAACTTAGTTCGACAAGTTAATAACTACTATTCCTTTACAAGTACTAGAAAGATCCACTTAGTCATTATAGTATCTGCTACATTAACAGCGATTAAAATAATGAGTTTCCAGAAACAAAAACAGACAGTTTATTAGTTGTACTCAGCGAAAATAAAATCTTAAATTCATGAAAAAATGCTTTGAAAAAGTCCGCCAATTACACATACTCGATGCGGTAATATTATAACCGATTTCAAAAATTAACCTAAATGTATGTTTCATTCGTACAAGCCATGCTTCGACGCTTATCACATTTCTACATGGATTTATTTTATACTGAAAATGTATTAATGTACAGTATGAAATAAGCAGACTTAACAAACAAACAACGAAAGTCAACGAATTCATTCAGACTTCGAATGGTATTTTCCAAAATGTAGGTCAAGGTTTCAAAGTCACAGAGTTCAATGTCACAATGAATTTCACAATGATAAGTTTGGTCAGATGTAATTTTAATTACAATGAATAATCATTTATTTGGTTGTTATGTTGCAAGTCATGATCGATATTCCAATAAAAAATCCAAATGAGTGTGAAAACGAGACAGAAGTGGAACTGATTTTTATGACTTATCAAATGAAAGGACTCATTAAATGGGACACAAATATATTTTTATATTATTTTTCAAATGTTTACTTGAAACGTACGAATGGTACGTGAAATCACCTCGCATTCAAACCTCGTTTCAAATCTATTCCAGGACACGTCCACTCTAAGAAAACTTACTTCACGCGAGCCCGATTCAAACCTTTCATGGCTTTAATGGCTTTTCTGTATCGAGTTCCACAATTCTGGCCTTACAAGTTACACGAAGCTACACGAAGTTGGTAGTGATTGTATACGATAAGTCCGCCAATATTATTTTGTTTCAGGTATCGTAAAAACATTGCGCGCCTCGGAAACTTTATGAAAGACCAGCCTCAAACTCCACTAGAGCGCGCCATCTGGTGGACGGAATACGTACTGCGTCACAGAGGTGCGAAGCATCTACGTTCTCCAGCCGCTAACATCACCTGGACAGAGTACTTAGAACTAGAACTAGTAGCTATAGTGTTAACATCTATTGTAGTTATCATTATAATACTTTTTTATATAGTGAAATTGGTCATAAGATCACTTTTCTCATATTCGAAATTGAAGACCAATTGACAAAATAAACCAAAAAATAACTTTACTCAATGCAACAATTAGTTGCTATTGAGTAAAGTCAGCCAAAATGTATTATTGATAGTTGGAAAGATAAATCTTCTGTTCGACTTTTTGAAACAACATATCAAGAGTTACGCCTTTAAGCCAATATTGAATGATATAATGTTGTATTGTCTTAGAATTTGCTTTGTAATTGAAATGCATAAAACATTTTATGATCCATTTTATCTAGAAGTACACTTAATTTATTTAGTGAAAACAAGTAAAATGTCTATTGTCTGGCAAAATTTTGCTAATCATCTTTATTTGTCATATCATCTTCCTTTTAATAATATGAATATATCAGGATATTACTTCTCAAGAGACGTCTATATATATATATATATAGGTATATATATACATATATATATATATACTATATATATATATATACATACATATATATATATATATATACATATATACATATGAAATGATCACTTTGAACCAGCTGTTGTGTTAAAGCAATACTTTACATACATTTTGTTACTATAGCACATCTTTAGGATACACAAAAATTATGGTGCATGAAAAAAGGTCGCATCATAAAATTTACTACCCTCTTTAAACGAAAAGTTAAGTTTTCGAATAATTTCACATTAATGTGGTAACAGGCAATTCGAAAAAGCACTTTGTATCAAACTTTACTAAGGGCCAGTTGGAGGGAGCAGGAAATGGACTTTAATATAAAAAGACCCTTTTTCCTCAAAAGCTTGCTTGACGTAGAGTTGTAAGCGATGGACGATATAAGCTTAATCTGAAAGGAATATAACAACGTCTAAAAGGGAAAAGTAAAAACGTGTTGGTAGTGGTACAGCAATTGGGCAACGTGATAAACTACAAAGTAAATGACGAGAACATCTTGCACTGCTTTCGCGCAGCCAAAATAAACTAGAAGAAAGACAGACTACAATCGGTTGTGGCCCAAATCAGTCCCACGAAAATTAGGGAAGAGTTCTTGGCAGCAGCTATAAATTAAGGAGTACCTACTCATTTAGGATTTCAAGACCTGAATACTCCAACTGTCATTATACACTACTTATCACCTAATAATAAAGCTGTACATACTGCCGCAAGAACAACAGCCGAGAAAAAAAATTCAAATACGTGTGGGTTCCTAGTGGTCATATTTATATGAGGTAAAGTGACGCCTCCGATTACGTTATAATAAAAAACTGATTCTCTATTGAATTATTTTAATTAGAGTGACTTGAGCAGATACCTGAGTGCTAGCGGCATGTGTATGTGATGTTTAACCCCAGCACAACGTGACGAGAAGATAAGATAATAATTAAATTAATTTAATGATAACATATACGAATAAAATATTTGAAATTGGACATTGACCGAGTTATACTTCTGATATTCTGTATCAGGCATAATGTAAGTTAATAATAATAATATAGAATATCATTATAATTTCGGTATTAAAAGAAATGCGTATGACTAAAAAAGGGTGAGTGCAGAAATAACACATGCTAAGGCTAAAACGAAGAAAAGTCATGTTGAAGCTATCACACACTATAGCGAAAAAATATTTATAATTTTAAAAATATCGTATATAGTCTCTTGCGGAGTATAGTAACACTTCCTAACTATGAAATTTAAATAATTTATTTTCAGTGGTTTCTTCAAGGAATTCTCGAATCTGTTTCGAGTTCATTGGAAAAACGGCGAACAGTCTGTTAATTTGAAAATTGAAAGTTATTGACTCATAAACAAATATTGTCGATTACTTTTTTCCTGTTCTTCGCTTTTCTCTGCCCTCATAATCGAAGAAACGTATATATTTATTCGCTCATCTACAAATAATAAACTCTAGGTAATATTTACATGTATCATACTATTTTTAACATCTTTTTGGACACTGTTTAACGGATATACAAACACAGGTCGTTGTCATACATTCTTAATATACAGTTTAAAACAAAATTTCTGCTTACCTGAATGTGATAATCTAACAACTAACTGCACCGCGAAAGTGGTTAACGAGAAGCGTTTAAGTGCAATATGATGTGGCCATAAAAAATTAAAAAAGCGCCTAATGATGATGAATAGCAATTGTTTTAAATGTCATTGCTCTTTGTGAATATAAGGATCATGCAAGCAGATCAGGAACAAGAATAGGATCAGAAACAAAGCAAAACAAGCACTGGTAACTAAGTAGTGTTACAGTAAGTAAATTAAATATCTATTGCTCGACAGATGTTGCAACAGATATGAATAAAAATAATCTATATTGCCATTATATTAGGTAAAAGAAAATTAATAACTTATAAACATAATCGCAATGACTAATCATTAAGTTAAGCTTAATTAATTATTCATTAATTCATAATTCATAGATTAATGAAACGTTCATCACATTGGTCAGGTCAACTCGTGGAGTAGTGGTAAAAATTTAAAAGTACTGGTAATGTTTAAAGGGCTTTTGCTAATTTTGTCCATTATAGTTCACATCAAACTTACAGAATAATATACTTTGCTTATAGACCATCATATAGTGATATATTAACCACAAATCTAAACAATGGGGAAAAGCTCCGTATTAAACAACAGACTAATAATTATATCGATATTGCTGATTGTTCCTGAAGAACAACGCTCAATCATACACTGCACAATATAATGTTCAGCAAATTAGTTGAGACATGAAACTTATCTTCCACTCATAACATCTAGACCTAGTTTTAACTGATTTCTATTTTTTATTTTTTTTGGAACAGAAACTCATAAAAACAGCGAAAATTTGAGCCGTAGTTTTTGAGTTTATTGCATTCAGCCAGCGAGACAGAGAATTTCGTTTTTCTCGTATTGCCTATGTCTATTCTAATTAATGTACAGGTATGAATAGTAGGTACTTTTGTGAGGAGGAACTGTACGACTAACTAAAAGTTTCTAGTAAAACCTGCAAGGAGCAATAAAGGGGCTAGTATAGGAAATGCGTTTCCGAAGATAGAGAATAAATTAGTTGTGAAATAAATTGAAAATAATGCACATGATTACTTCATCGAAAGTAAAATCGAAAGTAAAAACTAGAGATCCTTGTGAAATTGAGTAACTTCATGAAATTATTAGAGATAAAGATGATGATGATGAAATTTCCTCTGTAGCATCTACGCATTACGCGTCAGTATAATCTGAAATGGGTTTAAGATAAAGTGAATTAAGTTTAAAAAGGGACGAAATTTCGTAGTTGTATAAGCGAAAGTAAGAAACAGTCAACATTACGGCTCACTTTAACAAAAGTATTTCCCGCCAAACTGGCATCAAAAATGAAATTTCTGCTTTCAACCACACCAAAGTAGACGTCTCAGATATGTTAGCTAATTTTAATCATGAATTGCAGTAATTTCTTTCTCCAACTCCGAAGTCAAAGTAACCCAAAACAGAACGTGTCGGCGGAATTCTGTGAATGTCCTCGGCCCCACCTAGGGACCACAGGACATGAAGAAGAAGCAAAGATTTCCAAAACTCTAAATTTAAATTTAAACGGTAAATTTGGGATCACTCATGAAATTTTTACCATGTGTTTAGTCTGCTACACCCAAAATTATCAACATTTTAGATTGACTATAATGTGTCTCATTCGGTGAGAAGTCCCATGGCCTGATGATACATTATGGATCATGAAGAATGTTCTCGGTATGAAACATAATATATTAGCAGAAAGATTCATTAAGTAATTGCTCGTAAAACAGACTGTCCTATTAGTAGTTGACCAGTGACTGGCTAGTAGCTAATTTCTTAAACACTTTCATGCCAAAGCATGCCCCAAAAGGCCCCAAAGGGCGTGATAATTAATTGGTCTCAGTTGTTATTGTGATAATAATTGTTGAGCTATGAGAAGAGTTTTGGGTGACTTGAGAACTTCCAACCCGTGAGGAGTCCTAACACCTCAAGCAATTGACTAAGTTTTCTCAACTACGAGAATACACCCATATCTTACAATGGAACCGCTAATTTTCTAAACGCATTAGACTAAACGTGTATTTTTGACACTCCGTGTTTTGTAAATAAATTGAATATTTAATAATCGGGCTTTAATCCAATCTAAAAGCAATAGCAGTGCACTTTTGCTATCACAAAGCAAGTAGCGGTTGCAATGTTTTGTAGAGAATTAAGTACAGAGAATGACGTTAATTATATTATATGTTATTGTTAAATTAACTTCATATATATGACATGAAATGACATGAACATTTGCCACCGGTCAAACCTAGGAAAAGTTTAGAGTTTTCAAAATTTCATTTAAGTCAATCTCCCGTACTAAATAATGAACTAAGTAATAAGTGTCTTATGGCAATAGTGTTAGCTACACTCTGTACCAGCATGTTTCATAATCACTGTACTTTTGCATTATGGTATCCCGTTTTATCTTCCTTGCTATATCTCACTTCCCTTTTAAGAATCGTGATATCTTTTTTGATATTTTTCCGATACAGCACAGAAGAGTCAATTGATAAGCGGCTTCACAGCTTCGGTTTTGACCGACATCACGACGAATCTATGATGTTTCTGGAGTTGCAAATTTATATGGGAGACGGTGACCACTATCCTATCTCCCATTACGTCCAATGTTACTATAAGATTCCCATAATTATTGACCTGTAATATAAGCAACGTGCCTATCATGTAAATAAAATTAGAAGTTTCTGCGTGTTTCGATACTAAAATATTTTACTCTATCAATCCAAATTCTTATAACTTAAAAGCTACTATAGCTACTGTTGATGTACCCATTCTGGTATTTCAGATATGCAAGGGTGGTGGAGAATGAACTTCTTTTGGTCAGCGAGTTTACTGACCGTTATCATAAAATACGATACCCTAGAAGTCAAACGTACATGTCACTTCGTATACTACTACTACCACTTCATTATTGATAACTATTTTTTTTTATTGATTAAAGGTGATATAACGCTTCAGTGTTGGAACTAACACCATTGTATATTTCTCACAATTACATTTATTGACACAAATTGTTTTTTATGCCTAACTGCCGATTGGTATTGATGAGCGAATCACCTTTGATTTGCACCTTAATTTTACTTAATAATGTTTCTTTCCTAACTTCTAACTTTAATATAACTTTCAGTTCTTGTTTGGACTCACTTTTTACCGAACCTGCTGTATTTCATAGAACTGCCAGTGAATACATTAAATGCATAGTATGTGGGTAAACGCATTAGGTCACACCTGTAACGTTTATTAAGATATGTATTGAATTTAAAAATAACAATAATATTAAAAAAAAATCAATTTTATTATTCATATTCATATGTAGCCCCTGTACTTATTGACTAGTAACCGCCTCGCTTAGCTTTAGGAAACTTGATTTTTACGTTCATAAATAAGAATCGCACGCGAAATAATCGTTAGCCATGTTTATCAGACCATATATTGGTAGCAGTCTATTGGTAAAAACTATATGAAAACTCGTGCCATACTATTCAAGATTATTGCATTCAGACAGAAAGGCAGAGAATTTATTTTATATTACATAGCATATGTCCATCGGAAATAATGTACCTTTCAAACGGCAAATTTTTTTTTAAGTAGGTGCCGTGGTTCCGGTGATTACCATTTGCATACACACAATCTCATAAAATTGAGCTCTCTCTTTATAATATTACTGTAGATCGTCAGATATAAATTATTCCGGAAGATGAACTTGTCAATTTCCGTCCAGATAGGGTCGGTGTTGGTCCTTGGACCTATTCAATTTCGTCCTCAAATCTCCTAGATGTGCTAAGGCGACGGTGAACACTTTCTCTAGTCTGTTAAACTTCTGTTATTATAAAAACAAATATCATAAATTTTAACAAGATATGTTCAATCCAACCTCTCTTGTACCTTGACCTCTCTATTCTAGTAGGTTCACATAAATTATGACCCAGGAAGGGAGATCCTTGACGGTCAGTGTTGTCTATAATGGGTTCATGTCAAAGTACCTTCGTTTATATATCCACGTATTATTATTCTGAAGTCATCAGCTTGTTACAGTTTCAAAGGTGGGTCACCAAAAACAGGTCACAAAGATACTACATGAGGTAATTTATTTGACGTACATTGGAAATAATACAACTATCGTGTAGAGTTGTGTTCTGATAACGTTAGCGAATGCCATTTTCTGCAGAGTAAAAGCCAATTTTCTTTTGTTTTCTTTCAAGAGAATCAATCGTGTTCCTACAGCAAGGTTGATCGAGAACTTCCAATAAAATTCGAATATCTCGTTTTCTCTCTCTACTTGTATTTGTGTATGTGTAAATCAATGTGCGTGTGATAACTTACACGTAAATAATAGAAACAGAATTCAAATATTCCGGTTTGAATTTAAATCTTAATTTTCAAAATGGTTTTTAGGTTTTTGTACCATCAAATTTGTAATGAATGGGAAATAATCTGGCGTAAGTACAGATGATGAGTCTCTATAAGTTTTAAAGCCGTAATCCTTTAATAAATCCATACAAATTTTCCCGCATCTAAATGGGATCACCATATATATTAATTGTAAACATTTTTCATGCGAAAGGTATGGTAACAATGAACATTAAATTCAAAAGATACATATTTAGTTAGGATAGATAGAGAGTTGATTAGGTAGGGTTTGACAGTGTTTTCTTGGATAACAATAAAGTAAGTTATAATCTAAAGGTTAATGAAATATTTTTATATAACTTAAATCTATAAAACTTTGTATACATTTCGTTGTTGCCAACCTTATGTCATCATTGCAGAGCCTATATAGTTATTAGAAACCCAAGGTCATTTGACTCCTATTTGAACCTTAAACATAATATACTATCGTTACGCTAGTATATTAACTTCATGATTTGAACTGTCAGTAATGTTTTTCGAATGTCAAATAAAGAGAATGACAGGAGGAGTAAGTTATTGCTGGCCTTATAATTATTTTTTTTTACTGTTGAACATGCGTTTTTTTAATTTGCAAGTTTTGTAGTGAACGGAAATTTCATTTTGTAAATTTTGCGATATCCAATGGAAAAATTGTCAAATTACGTGAAATGGAGAATTGATAAGAAATTGACAGCAATTATATCAAACTGACAATTCATTATCTTGACTCATTCATTCCTTTTGCTTTTGGACGTTTTTGCGGGACTGCTTTTTCATTGTTTTTATGACTATTAACGCTAGTAAGTAGGTATGTAGGTTAAAGTTTTTAACCACTGAAAATTTAATGCTAGGAAATAATAACACACAGAATAAATATTTTAGTAGGTAAATTTTCTTTTTATATATTATATATCACTTATACAAGTTTTCATGATGAGTTAAGATATTCTATTTCACATCCGGTAACAATTTTTTTGAAATGTGTGTGAAATGTCTTGGATAATTGCATTATTTAATGGGGGCGTTACGAGCAGAATAATTTTGCTTCCAGCTTCCTCACCAAAATCATTCAATTTAGAACACACACATTTCTAAGTGTTACTGGCATCAACATCCCTTAAACCGAAACAATATTATTTGAACCTTATTCACGTCAATCGAGCCTACAATCGGACTGTACAAATTTATAGCACGTACCATCACGTCTTATTAATTCAACGCAATCTTCTAGCTTAATTGAACATCCTAAAAATCCTTCGCCTTTTAATATTTTAGAATTAAACTCAACATCTGTTATATTGCATCTGATTTATAAATTCGTCGTGGTAATCTTTACAATTACTGTTTAAGGCGTTTTTAAATTAATACATTTTAGTAAGGTCAAAATTACTTTGTTAACAGTTCGACTTACAATTAGCAAAATCAATGCGTAAACTTCAGACAACTTAGTTTTATATTCTTCGATAAATGCTGCCAATGAAGTAAATAGGTACAACAGCTAGATCAATACAAATTATTTGGATTTTTTTTAAACTAGTCAGACTGTTGGTAAGTGGTATCGTTCCATAAGAACACAAGCAATCTCAAGGAAATTGTTGCCGATACAGCTCAGAAGGAAACCCATGCCATAACTCGCAAGTCCATAACAAAGAGGAACGAGGAAAGTGGACGATTGCACCATGTTAAATAGGTGTGGATAAAATTTCAATCAATGTTGACTTGTGTGGTGGAGAAAACTGGCCGGTGGCACCAAGTTGAATAGATCCTCAGAACACTCACCGTTGTACAACATGACATTGTAAACATGACAGTCATTTGACGACTGATTTACTCTAGAGGGTGGTAGCTACCTAAACAGACCATACGGCATGACCACCGAGCAGGGATACATATTATTTTAGCTTACATTAACTCATTAGCTTAATCAATACGTCCACAGACAAAACAAGAAGAAAAAAAATATTACCAATGATTTATACTCGCTTATTATATTTATGTATCACGTGGGATAATATACCTCCGATATGTGGCATACGTGCGCGCTTACTGACTACCTTGTACGAGTCCATCTTTCTGCGCTTCTTAAGTAATAGATACAGTTGTAGTTTTAACTTTAAAAGTGGCGTTTCTTTGTCCAGCTTTGTCTTGCAAGTTTGCTTAGCAATTCGTTGTGATATCGTCAATGATGCAAGAAAAAATTACAAAACCAACACTTAATATGCACATCACAAAATAACCCTAACAGTAAATGTTAATATCATAGTAATGCTTGAATGTTATTCAAAGGATTTGTACTAAAAAATAAAATAGAAAAATTTATTGTGTACACATCACAATCAGATTTTCAATTTGGGTAGCTGGGATGAACACGATAAAATTATTTTTATTCAGTGGCTTCACCCTACTACCCTGATTTTTACGATATGCGGTTTGTGTACCTATTAAAAAACTAACATACGTATTAGTGGTCAACGACTAAAAGTTTTATTTGAACTTCAGTATCTTGTTTCACATTATTGCTTCTGGAGCCAAAAATCTCATATCAATCAAGAGTTTAAACTAAATGATGTTTGACTCTGCTCATTAGTTTCCCAAGGAAACGTGTTGGTACAAGATAAACGTTTATTTAAGTTTACAGCACATTTTTTGGTTCTGTAAATATGTAATTTACATTTGTCAACATACATCATATCACTCTGTTACTTACCTCGACAAAATCAGGTTACAAGATCGATTCAAATATTTGTTGTAAGTTTATTGGAAGTTTTTCCATGCAGAGACAAGGTTAACGACGCGGAAGGGAAGGGTCATTTTACCGTCTGTATAATTATGTAATGATTTACCTATGGCTTTCTGGTATAAGATTTAGTGAAAGTGTAGGGAACCAAAACATATTATTTGTTATAAGCTTACGTAACAAAAATACGTTATGAATTGAAATTTTGAAGAATTGAAAGTACATACTACATAAAAATATATATACATATATATATATATACATAAAAAGTGAATAGAAATACTGTTAAACAAAATAAATTAGTAAAATTATTATCGAAGCAAGTCTAACCATGCAAACGCTTGATAGGTGCCACTGTCACTTCAGTCAAATTGTCACATTCCGATGTTTTCATTGCCAGTCGTGAAAGGCATAGAAATGAATATTTTAAACCTCATTAATTTGTGGAAATGTCGCTAGACATAAATATATTATTAATCTGTGGTATCTTGTAATGTCTTGTAAAATCTGTAAACAGTGCGACTCGCAATCCCGGGGAAGTTAAATTCGTCTGAATAAACTACTGACCCAATTTCAGATATTTGAGCCCATATATTTCCAAGGATAATTAATTTCAATAAAATATTGTATAGTTTTGAGAAATTTTACTGATAATGGGCACATATTTGGTTTAACGATTTCAGAAACCACTGTTGTCGATAAGAAAGATTCAATGCGTCACCATGACTACGATATCCTTAATTAACCGTGCGTACTTCGAAACATATTTTAATCTCCTTTTTAATATCACAAACTGCAAAATTACCTACAACATTTCGTTTAGAGTATCCTTCGTCTTCACAAAATGTTGTACGTCCTGAATGTAGTACGATATATTTGAAAAGGGTACTTATTAGGATAGCTTAAAGACCCTTCAAGCTATCAAACATAGTGGTTCCTTTTCACCGTCCTTCGTTTGATGTTTATTTGATTCGGAAATTTGTATAAATTTCTTATATATCCTCATCAATCTCTTAAGTCTTAAAATGGATTTGGTTAAGAAGCTCATTTATGTTTATTTTACGACAGTAGATATTGTTCCAATAAAATTCCCACGAAAGTTAAACTTAACATGACCGTATTATGAAAGTTCTTCCGAGGATGGTGGATCATTTTGGGAATCTGGAAATTATTTACTCACATTTTAATTCACCACTCAATATATAATTATTATAATAGGTGTATACCAACGGGAATTTATAATTTTTTCATAATGATAACAAACCGTTTATACTTTATACAATCAATGGTAAACTAGTACTAAAAAAAATTATCAATATCTATACAAACTAAACTAATTTTGGAAATAACATAAAAACTATTATCTGCCTTTACAAAGGCCATTAATAATATCGCTTTACAAATCCAAAAAAAAAATGGTTGTTTGTTCAATCAATCGAACAAAGAACCATCAAATTCTTTATTATAAAGTATCACACAGAAAATTTTCGTGCTTATTTTTGATTATTAGGAATCTCAATGTACGTACAGACGATCTTAGTATTGATCGTTAATTCTATACAAACACAATTGTTCTAATTCATAAACAACTACACAATAAGAAGATTTACTGAAGTTGTAAATCGAAGAACGGATATTTTTGATTACAATAAAATTTTAATAGGAAACTTAAGAATCTTCTTAACGAAAACGTTGAAGTGATACAATTACAGAAGCTAATAAAAAAGCTAAAGCATAAGCTTTATTAAGCTTTGGAATATAAGAAGTGGTCTGCCTCAAACAAAATCTCCAACTAAATAGATATAGATATATCTCTGTCTGTACGTTCCATTTATTTTGTCAAATTTCATGATAAATATTTTAACATCAATTTGACCATTTTGATTTTTTTTGTCTGTCTGTCTGTATGTATCGTTATAACTCAAGGACAGCTTGATCGATGTTAAAGAAAATTCGTATGTAAAGTGAGAACAAGTGATTGCGCAGATGATATGCTATATAAAATATCAGTAAACTTATAGATGTCTAATCAATGCAAATAACACATTTTTTTAAATAATCATGTATATTATAATTAATAGTCCAAATCGACCGAAGTCGGACGGGGCCGCTAGTTTAGAAATAGAGTATATTGCATTGCATCTCACAATTTTCTTGTAAAAATGTAAAATTCTTATTTTGGAAAATGAAATACATGTTCACTAAATATGTATAAAAATTATATTCTTACGGTAGTATTACATCGCATTACAAAGGATTTAATTTAGATATCCTGTTTAATGTTAAAAATGTATATAACTTTACTAAAAACAAATAATATTACCTCCGTCATCAAATCAATATTCTCATTTAAGAAGTACTTCAGTAATAAATTTGAGTACCAACACTCTGCTTAGATATTTTAATGCGGCCAAACATTTGTCCTGCGGTGTATACCTTATTTCGGGTTCCTTGATATATTATTACGCAAGTATTGAAAAATAGTCTTGCAGATTTACCACTTTGTTTCTTCAATGAAATATTGGAAGGTAATGTTTTCTGACTACGAAAAATGGCATAAGGTTGCTTTGTTATTGGGTGAGTAATTGTTATTGTGATTTCAGTCAAACCCAACGTTCGTGATCTGATAGTTCCATTTCCGCGGTTAATTTGAATGTTAATTCTGTTAGGTGCGTACTTTTTATAACTATAACAATAAATATGTTCGATTTATTGACCCATGAGAAAGCTTAAAAACGGTAAATTGAATAAGAAAATTATATGTATTATGCGTATTAAAAATGATATACATTTTGTTTTAAATTTAATTTAATATTGTTCTTTTAATCAATTGATTTTAATGTAACCTTCTATAATAATGATACCACTAATCAAATAACATTTGTCTGTTTGAGAATACGAAAGGCAGTGTGTAAAATAGGTTCAATTTGAAAATTGTGCATCTCATTTTTAGTCATATTAAAATTTTTAATACATTTAGGCTGAAATGATTTCTTTTATAAAGTTTTATACTTTCAATTATTAAGTTCCTTAAAATCAAAAAGACTACGTGAACAACATTCTCATACCGAGTTTAACTGTCATCTGTCTTTGCCAGTTCATTCCATTAATTGAATAAGTTCCAACAATTCTCGTGATTCTCTTGTGAGTAATAAAGTGTCGGAAATATGTTATTACTAGTTCTGATATAGTCAATATGAGGTGTTGTGATTAATTATTTTTTTTCTTCCCATTCCTGCTTACTGTTCATTGTGTATTATTTCCTATTAAAGCTTCTATACTGTTGTGAATATTATAATCAAACAGACCTATAAATTGACATGGTATTTTGCCATTTTTAGTAGCCTACGTAAAATAACTAGTACGAAATTTCTCCATGAATAATGATGACATCCGGATGTAATTTATACGGATTCCTATACAGGAAAAATCGGGTTAACTGGTGAAAATTTAGGTGTAAAAAAAGTAGGCATTAAGTCCACGTATTGAAAATTAAAAATTAAAATTAATAATATGTAAGAAGTAATGAGTATCGATAAACGGCATAAAAAATTAAAGTCTTGATCCAAAAAGAAGAAAGTAAAAGAAATTACATTAAGTTCTCAAGGTCATTAGAGATCGATTACTCAATGCCTCATGAGTTGAAGTTTAACATCATGCCGGTATCGGCTTCGGAATATCAGTGCTGTAGCACTATGGATAAATTAACAAAAAACATCAAATACAAAGAGTTCATGTAGGACACAGATTTTTTTTATTTTGTGAGCCAAAAAATAGAAACATAACAGTGCATTAATTTTTTTTTTGTGATTGGGGATGCGATTGGGACAGCATGGGCTTGGGGGGAATATTCTAAGCCGCCCCAATTCTGCAAAAATTAAATTAAATAAAAAAAAATATTGCGTATTATTAAGACATCTAATCTCGGTATATATTTTGAAGATATATATCTATGTTAATTATATATCTTAATATATATATTTGATTTTTGATGGTCTCAAACTATAGATCCCTAAATATATCTTCACCCACCGCTGTAAGATTTTGTTCTTATCTAGACGGTCATTTACAGCATGTCCGCCTTGATGGTAACTTGTCTGATTGGTGAGATACATGTATTTGCGAGAATTCCTGAAAGGGGCATCTTATGTCATTTATTGTTATTAATTTTCATTACTAAGTTTATCTCATCTTATTTCATTTTTCCGCAAACACCTTACAACTTTATCGAATGACAATGAGAAATCGAAGGAGGTAATTGAACAATGAACACTGATCTGATCCATGTCAATAAAACTAAGTATCGTCTTTATACGAATATTGCACATATTTGTTACCTGTTATTTTAAACGTGGATAAGTTTACCTTACATCACACTTTTAATTTTATATTTTAACGTACATTTTTATACTTCCTAAATTTTAAAAATGGGTAAGCGTTATTAGTCTGTGTACTTTAAGTATTTGACACGTTTTTTATTTAAAATCTAAGCAAAAAGTCCTATATCTTTGTATTTTATTCGTTACTAGTTAAATTTGGAGTAAAAGCTAGCAATTAAGAATTATATTCTGAGCCTATTCACTCTCCTATTCAAGACTCCCACATCGTAAGTTGCCGGGAACACGACTCGGGCAAGTTATTCCAGTCCTTTGCAGTGCGCATAATAAATGAAGACGCAAACCGCGTCGTCCGTGCAGGTGGTAAGTTCACTACGTAAGGGTGGATACCTGCCGTACGTCGAGATGTAAATATAACAAAAACTGTATCTATCAAGTGATATAATCCCAAAATCCAACCTTAAAAGCTTTTCTTGTAATAAAATCAATCAAGCATGGCGAAGTTAAGCTACCAAGGACTAGGTGTAAAAGGTTTTATTTTTAAAACAAATCCATAAATAATTCTACACAGAGTGGACGTCTGAAGGTCTTCGTAAAATGAAGTTAGAGAAATGTACGTGGTTCTGTTACAAAACATGAAATTGACGCCGTATCTAGTTTTCTTTTAGGATGCCTTTCTGATTTGAAAGTATTTAACACAATATCCATTAACTTGAACTTAGTATAAGTGTTCACACAGGTTCTGTCTATATATAAAACTTTTCACACGAATTAAAATCCGATCACTGTAATTTCATACTGTGCGGTGAAATTCTCACAAAATATATATTAAAACGCAAGAGTAAAAGCTTAACTCCCAATTTATGCCATTCCGCAAACCAGTAAGCAGAAAATCGAATTGTGTTTCTTTGCTACGCAGGTATTTTTCTATTGGGTGTTGCTGCACGGCCACTAAATCTCCGTAAAATTTATAGCAATTAGATAGATAACTGCTGTTGTTCAAATCTGCAAAACTTACATAAACATACATATGTATAGAAGACATGAATATAGGAAAAGTATGTTTTAATTAATTTCAGTTTCAATAAACAATTTGTATAAGGATTTACAATAACTCGGATAATATATTCACGGAAACAAAAGATCATTAAAAATAAAAAATTAAATATTAAAATAATATTTTTGATTAATTAAACAACTACTTCATATTAATCAAAATCACAATTAGATCAGACAGTTTCCACATCAGCTTGACGACAAGGTATCCAATGACCAAATGACCGACCACCCCTATCGCTCATCCTAAGGTAGGTACCGCCATTAAAAAAAAAACCTCTTATCGTAACCTATGGGGTATGCAATTTTTTAATTAAATAGTCTTATGTATTATTTAATAATATAGCGTATTTCAAAATGTATAATAATTAATATTATAATTAAATTCCAATTTGGAACTATTAATCTTTAAATTTAATTATATGATTCTAGTACAAATGTCACTAAACATAATAATATGAATTAATAAAATTTGAGTAATTTCTTTTTACAAGTGTAGCAACTTTAAGGCAAAATAAACAATCATTATATTTACCATAAAAGAAGTACAGTAAAACAAATTATGCTAATCAAACATTCACCTTGTTTCTCAAACAATAGCTTTATGCATCAGCTGGTATTCATAAGGCATGAAGGTATCCTATATGCAAACGTAAAGAATGGGAAATGTGAGAGAACGCACAAAAAGTTCAACCTAAGTGCTTTTTACAGTAATGTAGGTATCACAGTTGAGTACTACCTTAAAATTAAGTACACCACAGGACATTTTAGGGTATTTTTTAAATATTGTTTTGTTTATTTCCTTTTTTAATTTTTTGTAATATTTGTATTTTATGTAATTTTAGTAACCAAAACAATTATCGTTATTTATGAATCCTCTAACATTCAAATTTTAATACTTGTAATACAATTTTAACAAGAAACAAAAGAAAAAGACAGTAAACAGAAATGTTGATGCCCCGTGTAATAAGTCGTGCAAAAATTTAAATTAAAAAGGAAATAATTTTTTTAATACTCTTTGAATTCGTCAGCGTCTAGCTTGATATATCAAATATAATGTAAGTTATCTTATGTTACTTTATTATTAGCATTAAATGATATGCTTTTAATATTCTTCAATGACAGAAAATGTACTTTACATTTTAATTTAATTACAGCAATAAATAAGAAACAGCTTATATAATACAATTAAGTGATTCGGTAATGGCAACCCTATTTATGCGATACAAACTCAGCGTAGTTTTATGCAAATTATGCCGGTAGTCGTTAAATATTTTTATTGTTACTACCAGTTTTTTATTGAATAGTCAATAAACAAAAAGAAAAATACTATTCCATCGTCTCTTCCACCGCAACAAAATTTGTGTTTTGATGTTATTTCAAATGGTATACCGAACAAACTTCGCTAGTGAATAAATAGTAAAAAGTCAAGCACTATACAATAGAATGCTCAATGGATATTAATCAAAATAGATTTTATTACCTCTTGTCCAAATAAGTAGGCATGTTATCTGATAATATACGATGTTCCCCGCCCATGGACGACTCACCACCGTGTTGCCAGCCATAAAGGAATTAAGGAATCCATATTTTAATTGGCTCTCTGACACTGCTAATTAAACACGTTGAAATATGTCACGGTTGATTCTACGAGGAGGATGCTGTCAGTCCAACTAAAGTCCGCACCATCATGTACAAGTATTGACGGATTAAACTGGATGGTACAGAGTCCAGTGAACTAGAACTGGAAGTACCGGGCATCATCCCTTTGATAAATTAATTTGAGAAGCCCATGAACTCAAGAATAATGGAGTAAACCAATGACACCTAACACAAGCACGTTAGTATCTCAATACATTGTTCTTAATAATTTAAATTTATTTTCAATTTAATATGAAGTGAATCAAAGTAACAATTAATAAAAAACAAAAAAATTAAAACATTCCATGTTACTAATGGTTACTTTTTATTTTATTTCCATTTGTAAAAATTCACTCATACATATACACACTCATTTTTTGCTTTCATCGAATATGCGCGTATACTATTTCCGTCCTCAAGTGTATGAACTGTAACGGCAAACAGAACACTTCACAGATGGAAAGGCGCATGCGGGTATGTCGCAATCATAATAAGTCAAACATTCATACAATATAAAGTTTGATTCAAATGTTGTTCTCTGAACTAACACTAGACTAGAATGTATGTAAGTAATGTTTGACTATCGAATATTTTTGGAAATTGCTTTACAATAGGAATGTAGGAATTTTTTTACTGTAACCCGCACTCGCGATTTTTGTATTTTTATCGATGTTTCAATCTAATTAAATGATCAAGGTTACTATGACACTGAAGCAGATCAGTATAAATTCAAAAATCGTGTGTACGCGTTACAGTCAAAATGTGTAATGTCTGCAATGGTATACTTTTTCCATCCGTTCTTAATGTTCCTTGATTGCTAAATGGGGCGCAATAGCGTTAGGACTCTTCTTTTGGAGGTTGCTGAACTCTGTAACAATTTTCATGCATCGTCATCCACTTTTCAGCTACTCGTATGGTCTAAACTACAAGTATCTAGGTCGTCGGTAAGTTAGTTTAAAATCAATTACAAAATTTCACCCGGACAGGCATATGAGACAGCGAGAAACATGGTAACAAAATACAATCAAATCGATAATAAAAAAGATGTTATAAAAATATCTATACATATTGAGTTTATAACAAAAACTACTACTAAGTACTACTACTAAACAACTCAAAACGAAGTTGTTAGATTTTGTCTGTTCGTCTGTGCGTTTGTTCGCGCTAATCTCAGAAACAGTTTAACCGATTTCGTTACGGTTTTCATTAATGTATTGCAGTAAGCGTCACTTAATACTAAAAGTTTGTTTCATTGCAATCCGTCGATAAATAAAAAAGTTATGAATTAATTTAAAATAATGTAGCTACTATTTCTTAGTATCAGGCGTAGTTTTTCCGAAGCGAAGCGAGGGCAGTTTGCTAATAGTACATAAAAAAGTTATAACTGATGTTTACTCAATATATAATATTGGAAACGTCAAAATTAAAATGTTGAAAGCTGAATAGTATTTATTTTTCGTCGTTTCACGCGATAATATGTATACCCGATTGTTAAGCTACGTATGCATTACCCATATCGGTTAGCAATCCATGTAATTATTATATCAGTGCTTAGTTTAAAACAAAGTGTCTCTTTGTCGTTCTGGGTGCTGTAATCGAAAAGTAGTACACACTACGGTTTTTGCATATAATGTAATGAGTCACACAGAAGGTTTAGGTGAATAAGACAAAAATTATTTATGTATTTAATTTTATCTGATACTTTTAATTTTTTTTTCACTACAATTAAACATGTTTCTCACATGTTTTGTAAATTTTTATTATTTTAAATTACCGTACATGTTGATATTCAGAGTTGATATACAGTAAATATTTGTAAAACAACGAACAACTTCGCCGTACGAGAGATACAATGAGAAGAGGGAAAAGGAAGCTGTGTTTTAAACACAGAGTACTCAATCGACAGGTTAGTGAGGCTAAATAAATTATAGTTGCGTTCTCAATCATTTTGAACAGAGAACATCAAATACATATTACAAAAAAGTTATTGAGCCTCAATCACTTGCAATCAAATTGACATATATTCGCAATTCGTACCACATAAGTTGCAGAAGTCGGTGACGTAAATTTTTTATTTTACTATATTTTGGTTGACGTTTATTTGATACTATTTACTTAAATCGAAATCGCGACATTTCAACAAGAGTAAGGTTTGCCAAGTGAAAGCGCCCAGTCGAGCGTAAAAGAAACACTAGCGTGGCACGATTTTCCGGAAGCATTTCTGCGTATTTATAATATAAGAAGGTTACGTTGAGGGGCTGTATTCGTATGATGTGTTATGATTGCGTTCCTTTATATTGGGCGTATATAATTTTAGAACTTCCAAATTAATTATAATAAGTAAAATCACTACCCTAGATTAAATATTCACAAATCACATACTAATTAAATTAATTATACGTTATTGACAACAAATTGAAGGAATTCGAGAATTTACATTATTTACAGGTTCACATTATCGTTCATCACACACTATTAATCGTCAAAAAACCCTTACATCACCATCATCCGGACAAGATAATCAACATCCGGAGTTCTCCGCTCAACAAATATTATCTCCGTTAATATTCAGTTATATCAATCGAGTGTAATAAAATGATTACATGAAATATGTCAATTAAATAACATACATAATTTTACAAAGTATTTCTCAAGTAATGATAAGGTTAATAAGTTAGATAAATATACATTATAGAACCTAAACGTCAGCTGAAATAACTGAATATAAAATTATTCAGAATATTGAGGTAAAATCTTTAGACTTATTTTTATGATATTCAACTCCTACTTGGTTTGACTTGGCACTCTATAAAATTTCGTCACTTTAATTTATATTTATTTATATATATTCTTTATTATTTTTATTTATCTATTTAATATAAATTTCGTTTGCTTTTAACAACATGTTTTTTCGTATGACTTATATGTACATATATACAAGCAATGATAGTTTAAAGAACCCACACAATGTGTATAGAATTATTGAAATTTTTGTCTTTTTTTTTGAGCTTGGTAGGGTCAGAGCCCCTATTCTCCGCGACTTGTTTGTCCTGAAGTTGGGGGCTTGTATACCTCTATTGGTATTTCTTTTTGGATTGGGAAGAGGGTGGCGACTTTTACCGCAAAGTTAAATTAAGTGAATCTCGGTGCAGGGAAGGCAATTTATCAAGTCCCGGCCTCAGTGATAGACTTAGACACTCAGACAGACGACCAGGAACTTGTGTGCTGGAACCATGGCGCAACTCTCAAATTGAAGGCAAATAGATACCAGAGTTTCTCAAGTGGCACAGCGCGTTGAACACTTAACGAAGCGTGATCGCCTGCACTATGGTACTTGGCTACACTCAAACTCATAAGTGAACAATAAATGCACTTATTCAGTGTCAATACAGTATTCAAAGTAGGATTTGGCTGTCACTTTAAGTACTGATAAATATGTTTGAAATATTGAAATAAATAAAACGGTTAATTATTCTTCATTTCATTATAAGGATTATTACAACTTAATTGTAACATGGCTGATCCAAAAAATGAATACTCGGTAAGTGCATATAGACTATTAAACTAAATTTAAAATCAGACGCACATATGTCACATGCATAGTGTTTTTCCATTGTCACTCGAAAAATAAAAATAAACTCTTCATCCATTTCCCAGTTGCGTGTGTCATTTTTTATTAATGCTATTTTTGCCTATGTTAGGGCCTATGCACACTTATTCAGCTCTATTCTGCTCATGTCCATATAAAACAAAGATTTTGTATGGAGACACGTACGCATTTGTTCAGCTTTCCGCGTCCATTCTGCTTTCGCGACAAACGAATATAAAATGATGACAAGTGTGTTTTATCATGCGAGTGCGGTAGATAGTGTTCAGCGCTGTTTTGTCGCGTTAAGCGCTGTTCCGCCGCATTCAGCGCTGAACTCGGATGGTCCCCGACTCTTATCGACAAGTTGCGACCTGCATAGTTCCTGCGTAGATTTGATTTATATTATTACTTATATTATTATTATTACTATTATTTATATTATTATTATTTATTTATATTATTTTGGTATATCCATCCGAAAATGCACTTTGAATTTAATATTATTTTCTTTTAATTGGGGTAGCAATGTCACGTATTCTCCATACAAATTTCTATTTCTCCAAAGCGGGTCGATCCACTATCGTTTGCGTTTTAAATTTTTTACGTGTATTTTTTTTCTATTTCTTCTTCAAGAAGTGAAACTAAAAAAATATCGCACATAGAACTGTCCATGTTGAGGGCACAACACTAAACGACCGATAGTAACCGTCTTCGCAGCATATTCAGCGCCGTACGCAGTAGATAAAAGCGTTTCAGCGGAGATAACACGCTATGACGGCATTTCTCATTCTTGCGACGCTGTACGCAGCTGATAGAAGAATAACTGAATAAGTGTGACCAAAATCGTTCAGCGAAACGCGAATAGAGCTGAATAAGTGTGCGTATGCCCTTACACTTCACCTTCTGCTTCTTGTACTACTTCTCTATGTATAGTGGGTAAGTCCACTTATTAATGTTTTTCGACTATATTTTTTGTTTTTAAGAAATAAAAATATTCTTGCACTTTACTACATACGTAATAATGTAGGCCAATTTAAACAGCTTTATATGAATTGTAAGTGAACGAAGAATTTCAGGTAATTTCCGTGTTCTAAAGGGCCCGTGCAGGTTCCTCATAATCCATTATGATCACGATTTCTATGAAAATAGGGCTCATGGAATCTTTGTCTGTCTTACTTTGCATTATAGTAATTCATATAACGGCTCATAATACTTATGATTGCAAGAAATAGATCTGTTCTCGCAGGATAAGAAATAAAAGTTCATATAGGCATTCGATTAACAGGGCAGTAAATACGAGTATAATTTTGACTGCTTGGTCACAGATGTTATAATAAATGAAAATGTTAACTTTCATGGAACTTGAAAAAGCCATTTCTCAAACAACGGATGCTATGTATGTAATACTTAAGCTGTTATTAAATTTTGTTTAGTACACCCTGCCTCTAGATAATATTCCTATGCTTTTAATTTATCACCTCAAGGTTGTCTGGAAGAAATCGCTTTTTAGCGATAAGACCGCCCATTGTATATTCATGTTGTTTAAATTGTTCTCAATACATGTCCGTGCTATGGTGTAGTAAAGAGTATTATTATTATTATTATTATTATTAACACGTCGCTTTTCTAAAGAGAAGCGATCACGGTTCCTAGTAAATGTATAAAATGGAAGAAGATTAGTTAACGTTATAGAAATGACTAATTAAAATGTTTAGTTTCCCCGACGGTGAAAGTGTACAATCATTTGTAATTCAATTTTTTATTTTTACGTAATATAGTATGTAAGTAAATTAGTAGTAATGATTTCATTTGCGGTTGGCGACGGCAGCGTCTAGGAGTTTTGAAGAAATTAGGCTTTGACATTAAGGCAAATACTGGAAGGATCCTATAAGGTTTGAAATCTTAATTTGGGATTTGCGAATTCCTGATAAGTATTTTATAAACACGTTCAATAAATATTGAATTTGTTAGTTCTTATTTATAAACAGCCAAGTTTTATTTTCCACTATTAAATGTCTTATAACAAAGGCTTTGTACTTGATGTTAGTCCATCTTTGTACTATGGACTAAAAGGAGTTACAAAGCTAACAGTGTCTTTTAGCTAATTAATTTTAGGTTATTATAATATTAATTAAATCTTAACGGCGTTCAAGTTTTATTATTAAAACTTTTACTGGTTAATTTGCCTGTGCGTAATAAATACGATGAGTTTCGTAAGATGTTTGTTTCGGAAAGAGAATTTACAGTTAAGATTATGTTCTTAAATATGGATTTACTGATACCATGATCAGACTTTGGTTATATTATACAATACGGATTGTTTAACTACGTTGTATTATTTTACTATACGTATCTCAAAACCTGAATTTTATTTTATCTGGATTGGCTGTTAATACTTGTTAGAAGCTGTTTTAAAGTTGGCGGGTTCTTTCACGACTTCACGTTACCTTCCAATTAGCCCCGGAATAGTCGAGTATTTTATATGAATAGTAAGTAAAATATCAGTAGCTTTCTCCGGATTCTTATAATAAATATGTCAGAGTTACCATCGCAGCTTTAGAGCTTAGAAATTGAAAGGAATCACTTGACCCAGGAAGTTACTTCTTAGTTAAAAATATTTTGGTAAAAGAACGTCATAAATAGATTATTATTATTATTATTATTTATTCATAAATACAAATAAATGCTTTGCGTGTTCTTATTAAATGTCTTATTACATACCATTATAAGATCGCTGGCGTTTCCGTTTGTCACATATAGATAGTTGCTTGTAACAATTCTTTCTTTACATAGTTATTCTATCATATATATCTATTCTATTATATCCTAATAAATACAATTAGACTGATTGTTTGTAATATTAAAATAACCGTTTTTTACTACATGCATATGAATGTATATAATATATATTATGGTACATGTATCAAAATAACATTTTTTACAATTTTTGTCTGTCTGTCTGTTTGTTTCGGCTAATCTCTGAAACGGCCGGACCGATATTGACAGGACTTTCACTGGCAGGTAGCTGATGCAATAAGAAGTAACTTAGGCTTTTGAACTTTTATTTCTACTAAATAACTTTTTTGTTAAATTCCACGCGGACGAAGTCGCAGGCACAGCTAGTATATATATAAACTCAGTAATATTACCGAATTGCAAATTCTTCAGAGCGAAAAACCAACTGAGATAAGAAATATTCACCAGATGTTCCTATCATACGTCTCTTCAGTAAATTACGGGAATATATCATAAAATCAATATAGTACATATAGTCGACCACACTAGTAATATTACCAACTGTATTACTTTCAGAAAAATGTCTGTAGGACGGCAGCCGTATATTTAATCGAAAAGTGTATAGAAATAAGGCTATCGAAGTACAATTATGCTGTGATAAAATTAAGACCAGATGCCTCTCGTCCAGATAAAGCTTAAGAAGTGACGCGTTTCACTAAAATCATAGTCTAATCCGAATAGTGCTAATTAAAATAAAATTTAAATCCCCGAATCATTTATTCGTGTACTTTATCAATACTCTGGTAAACGCCATTATTTTATAGTTGGGATGTAGAATAGAGACAAAATATAAATTTAGTAATACCATCGAGCGAATCAAAGGTTGCAGAATTCCCCTGGGGCCCGAAACGTTAAAATACGTCTACTATTTACATACTCTATTTCTCATTACAAAGGGGCTGGCAATTTGAAAAGCAAATTATTTCTGGCAGATTATTTGTTCTTCGCCCTTCACTGACAGAAATATCAAACGATACTTGAAATTTGAAATCATAATAATTGCTGTCTAATTTCTCCTGAAATCGTTAATATAATGTGCTTAGCCAACAGTGACCAGATAGGTCATTGGATGGTAAGAAATCTTCATACACATTCAAAGGCGTAAGTACATGGGGATCGTCAAAGTTGCTTGTCAAAATGGACGCGATGTATCCTTATCATCTGATTCGCCAACTTGGTAACTAAAACTTAATAACTTTGATAAACTCCATAAAGTTTATAACAAATCGATATTACAACAAAAACCAAAACGTTTGTCGTGATCAAGATCCATTACAGAAAAATATGAAATGCTATTTATAAACGGAAAAATAACAACTGAATCAAATTTATTGCCACAGAAGTACGAATTTTCCACTAACGAAGTTGAGCCTAATATCCCATGATCCCTAACATGGCAAAGTTAAAACCGGTGTCAACAGAATTTAATCGTAAAAGGAATCCCAAATGTATCACCCGTTTAATTTTAAACAACGATGCGGCAGAAAGACCCGATATCACGTTATTTCGAAAAAGACTTTATTGTGGTTCATGGAAAATTTTACGTTTAAATGATTATTAATGTTTCTGATAAATTATCGCTAATGGCAATATATCTTGAGGAAGCGCTTATAGCACAACGGTTTGTGTCAATTTTAAGTGATCAACGAGTTCGGCAACTTTGTTCAATATCAGAAATTGAATGAAAACATGCAGGTGGCAAAATTTTTTTGAACGCTAAGTAATTAATTATTTTCGATGCAATTTATACAATTGAGTACTTTAAATCTACTATTATTAAATGATAATATACATTATTAATTACTACCACATTAGAAATACTGGCAATTTTTAAAATAAAATAGCAATTCCGTCACAAGTCTTAATTCTGTGTTTTTGCAAAAGTAACAGTTGGGAAACTAATACTCGACGTGATGGTCAACTACGTTTGATGCACCAAATCTATTACCAACACTTGGTCTTCACAGAAAAAGCAAGATCAGTCATTTACTAGCTCTTCGATATTTCAACGCAACACACAAATTGATAAAATTAAATAAATAAATAAACGTTTACACACTCACACCCCCACACTAGGATTCCCTGTGTTGCGGGTGGCATGGACATACACAATTATCACATCACAAACACCCATGACCCGGGAACAAACATTTATCTGTCACATAAATATCTGCCCCGGCCGGGAATCGAACCCGGGACCCCACGCTTGGCAGGCAGGGTCACTACCAACTGAGCCACGGGGTCGTCATTGATAAAAGATGCACTCAGACACTTGACCAAGCAAATACAAGAACCCTACCTTATCAGAATTAAACTAAAAAGAAGAAAAAAAAGGTAAAGAACTAAACGACGTAGCCTTGTTCATTGTTTAGCAGGTTGTACCACTAGCAGAAAGAGTCAAGGATAGTGGTCTTACGTTTCAAATCCCCAATAAAAACCTTCATCCGTCTACATTGAAACTTCGCTTACGTTAGAGTTAGTGTAAACACAATGCGGGCTGAGTTGTTACTGGTTTTGACAGCTTTGAGGTTAAGGCCCTTGACAGAGAGTAACTTTTCAGCCGTTGGGCCAATAAGGCTTCAATACTTTATTAACAATAAAAACGAAAAAGGAAAATAGAGAAACAAAACAAAAAAAGATTTATGTGAATTGGAACTATAAAGATCAGTCTCACCTTGTCCGTGGACCTTCGATGCTTGAAAACTTCCTATGTATCTAACTTCACAACACCACGTCAAATATCTCGAAAACTGCACCCGAGGCGAACGTGATGCTCCATTTTGCCATAAACAAAAATCCGTACTAGAGACCGCTAATGGACTGTATCCAAATTGTAAATGTGAATAGCATTCTGCTTACTACTTTCTCAGTGTATTAAACTGTAAGCTGCAAAGCGACAAAGTAAAACTTTTCAATATCTATAAATTCACGAGAAATATGCATCAAGTAAACGAAAGTACGTACATCAAAATCTCTTTAAGAGCACCGCGCTGGCTACAAAACGCTTTTTAGTTTCCTTTGGAAACTTAAACTTTATAATAAAGAAGGAACATGAATATTAGTTCTGAAATACAAGTTCTGGAGTATATTTATTGTGCATATTCTGTTCTAGGGATTATTGTCGTAATACATACATATACATGTAATAATATTTTAGTTACATAAGTGTGTGTCATAATTTTACAGTTTGCAAAGTAAAATTAGTGATAACCTCGTAGTTTGAACGTCGATCTCTTGGATGGTTCGAATCCTGTACGTATTTCAAATTATGTGCATTTACAAATTAAGTATCAATTACTTAGGTGGAAGAAAACATCGTGAGAACACCTGAATACCGAGGAGTAGTCTAACAATATCCTCAAAGGTTTGTGAAGGCTTCTGACCTTCAGTTAACCACCGTGGCAGATTACAATCTTAACCCTCTCATTGTGTGATACCTGAGGCCAGCAGCGGGACAATTATGGGTTGTAATGACGATAAATGTAACGACTGCAGGTGATAAGATTTCACTTACATTTTTTAATCATTAAAACCTTTTAAGTTATAAAAATTATAAATGAGTAAAAGAAGTAATGTTAAATGGCATGTTCCAATTATTACGGAGAAGAAGTGATTTAATTAAAAAGCCGTTTGTATTTTTTCTGTTAAGTAACCTCACTTCCGCTCACTCATGTACTTCCCACACACTTTGTACACAGCTTCACTCTTGATCAAAGTAACTGTTGATTTTACTGCGAAACCATTGTAAGTCACAAATAGGCTTAAATATTCACGTAATAACATATTTTTAGTATATTATTCAGGGGCGCATTATTTGTATTATTTGTTAACCAGAAATGTTTTGACCTATATTTCGATAACCTATCTACATTAAAGTTCCCAAAAACGTTTTATGTACAGTTTTTTTTTATTTATTAATAATATCTGTAGATTTATAGATATGCATGTCACATGGATAGACATGTCACAGACCTAAATTTTCAACACTTTATCATCCAGAACTATCCACAGATATGAGGAACAAAAATATGATTTATAAAGAATTGACATTACTATATCAAAGCTTGAGTCTCCCAAAACGACGTTCAGACTAGAATATATAGAACATACAATGGATTTATTAAGACTCGTAAAGTAAATTATTCTACCAGACGACACTCATTTTAATTTTTTAAAGTCTTTTTAGGTACTACATCTATTGTAACAAAGTAGTAACGAAGCAATCAGTAGAAGCTAATTACTTAATGCCTAATACTGACTATTAATACTACGTAAGCCTTTTCATCTCAATTTATCGCAGTAATATCACGATAATAATAATTTTAACACATATTATTAAGTAAAATTAATTATAAAATACCTTAATCGGCTCTACTAATCTCTAATTAAACAGTTCTACGAGTAAGACTTCCGTGAAAATAATTAATTAAGTAATTAATAAAGAATTTTTCGGGTACAGCAACTTTAAGGAGTAATTTTAAGTCTATTAAAACATCTAAAGACACAAGAAACGTGTACTTGCTTGTATATTGAGTGAATAACTAACGTATTTGCCACACTTGAGGCGTGAGAACAAAAAAGAAAGAAACAAAAAAAAGTACGAAGTTTTACAGTGAATAGTTATAGTGAAAGTTATAAATAATAATTAGCATTCAATCCTTCGCACACGTCTCGGAAAAAGGAGCATAGGACGTCCCCCGACCAGATGGACCGACGACCTGAAAAGACAGCGGGCATCCGCTGGATTCAGAGGGCTCAGGACCGGTCAGAGTGGCGCAAGTTAGGGGAGGCCTATGTCCAGCAGTGGACCTCCAAAGACTGATGGATGGATGGATGGATGGATTCGATCCTTCTCTACCAACATTCCCTTAGCGAGCTCAAGAGATTTAAGACATATATGTACCTAAATGCAGTGTCCTATGCACCAATCTGTAGACTGATGGATGGATGGATGCAATCCTTCTCTACCAACATTCCCTTAGCGAGCTCAAGACATTTAAGACATATACCTAAATGCAGTGTCCTATGCACCAATCTGTCTCTTGCCCGGTTCAAAGTGGTGACAAATAGATCGAAATCTTTCAGCGCAATCAATAGGACACTGCATGACAATTTTATGACGGAGTGAAGATATCATATTAGCGTCTGCGAGGAGAGAGAGAAACTAATCCAGTTTCATTTGGAAGGGTTATTTATTATTAACCATAATAACACTAATCATGGTACAGCTCATTAATACTTAAACTAATTGTTACCCGCCCGCTTCGCTAGACAGTGGAAATTTGCCATTCAAAGTTATACTATAGTAGCAATCTGTACGTTCTGTTTGTACATTTAATTTTGTCACATTTCGTGAGAAATATTCGTTTTATGAGTCAATGACGCAAATATTATCATTTCATGAATGTTTGTCTGTTTATATCTCTCTGCTTATTTGTATGTTCTTCCATAACCAAGAATGTCTTGAGCGATCAAGACGAAAATTAGTATATAAGAAGAGTACGTGATAACCATAATGTAACCCGTATATGAAACCCTGTATAATATCGGTAGATCTTATGGGTATCATAAAAAAATAATATCTTCGTATTTCTTCGATAGCCAATATACATTTATTTCGTTGCATATGTGTGTGTGCCATGGATAAGTTGTGCCCATTTGAAAGAACAAATAAATATTGCCCAGTTGAGATTTGTACTCAATATTCCTTTGTTGGTATACCCATGAAAATAATCAGGAAACATTCTTTAAATATTAAATTATTATTTGCAAATTCTTTTATAATGAAGATCATTCCTGAATAATAAATTCCATTCTGAAGTGGAGAAATTTCAAATATTAAAGATAAATATTAATTTCATGAATATTTATATATTGACGCAGCGAGAATTTGTCCGTATTATATATAGGCTTTTCTTCAATGAAATGTAGCGTAACAAGTTTACTCTATTTTATTACGTGAAGACGACAGATATGAATCGCTATAAAAACGCTATTCGATATAGCAGTTTACCCTAGAGGGCTTTTCAGCAAAATAAATTTTGCTGCAAAGCAAATACGTAAGTACTATTTCTGAAAATTACGTATCTTCTTAGGTTATGTGCAACTTACAAACAGGCATGTATGACACACGTATTGTTTACTTATTGAAAATCAGAGAGAAGAAATGGAGCAATATAATTTATTTAAAACAGATAGTGAACTTCGTGTATTTAAAATCAGCTCATGCAACTCAGTTAGGTTACATCAGTTCTCAGTCCAATCAATTGAGTTTTGATCCGCATCACGGTACTTTGGTATATCATAAAAATATAAGAACAACCTTCATTCTTAACCTAACCTTCTCTGCTAGTGATGGACCGAGTTATAGCGAAGGTAAATATCGTTGGACTTTATGCCACTCAATTTCATCACCACTTTCAATTTCGTAACCACTTACCATCAGATGACTTGTCTGTTTGCTAGTCGGCTATTTACATAAAGCATTCTCCGTTTTACCCTGTAAAACTTTATTGCACACCTGCTGAAAAACATTCAATAATATATTTATTTATCTCCTAATAACGCTTCCATGCTATAGTATAATTTTTTTCTCCGTGCAGTTTGCGTCATAAAACGTCGGAGCGGTGAAGCGAGTATTTTGCTCTCTCTCCCACTCACGGGCCTTATGGGCGGGCATAGTGATGCGCATTACTGTTGTCGATAAGCGTAATCGATAGTGTATTTAGTTTTGACATTATGTGGGATTACGATAAAAATGAAAGAAAAATATATAAAACAAGGTATTTATTAAAATAAGAATAATAATGATTTAAAAAAAAAATGAGCAGCTTTGTAAACTAGTCTGTGAAGCCTTCGAAATTAGTCTGCCCCCCTTTCCCGTTTTTGTGTTTAAGCCACCTTGTCCATCCTTGTCTAGCCAAATTCGTTTGCGGCTGTGATTTTGGTTCACCCAAGTCTCATCTAAATAAATTCTTGGTCGAGTGTCTTCACTATCTCTCAGGTTCTGGAGTTTTCTCAGGAACTGTAGCCGCGCACAAACGATGTCAGTTCTTTCCATCAATTTTTTACGACCATCTGGAGCTTGTGTGTACTTGTACCCAAGTTCTATGAGTTTTTTACGTATAGAAGAAATAGAACACTGGAATCCTTCAATTCTTTCTTTTGCTGTACTCAAAATTTTAGCCATAGAAGGATATTCACCGTCGCAATAAAACGATGAAACTATTTTTTTAATGACATTTTTGTCAAAGTCGTCTAATGCAGTTACTGTACAAGGCCGATAGACGCTGTCTCGCGAAGAGCTAACTATATATACTTATACTATATACTTATACTATAGGTTTTATTTTCTATTTTGCAAAAATAGATCCATTTCCCAGGATGCAAAATGTACTGTAATGACAGAAATGCCATATTGTAAATTTAAAACTCACGTCAAAGGCATTCTTATGCGGAAAGGTTATTACAAAGTTAATGATTACTTTCAGGCAAAGACTGCTTGGACATGAGTTTAATAGTAAGCCGTTTGAAGTGCGTTCTGTAACTGGGAGTAGGAAAAAACTCCATCGGGAGTTTCTTGCCGCTTGTTCTTCCGAGACCATTCACGGTACGGATTTATTGAAGCGATGCGGTAGTTCATTTCGTTTTGTTTCGTTTCATTACTAGCTGTTGACACGTAATGTCCAATACTATTTAAATTTAATCTGTTTTCCGCGTAATGTAGTAACAGAGAAAAAAATAATACATTCAAAATATTCCTAAGAATATTCCTGTGCATTTTCTATTTTTGTCTCAATTTTGAGTTAAATGACTCTCCAGTTTGTTTATTTAATTTTCCGATGTTTAAATATCGTAGTTACTAGTATTATAGAATAGTGACATCGGTCTACGACTGTTGACACTTCGAATGTTGACACTTAAGCTGTCTATATAAGGAACTACACTATAGTATAGTATACTATAGTTTCCGCCCCGAGTTCAATTTGGTTAAATAGTAACCATTCAAACGGTACAAGATATACACCTGTAGATATAAATGTAAAGATACACAAACTAACAAAATTCGTATGCTGTGTGAGTAACATTAGATTTGATTAAGTTCAAATGTTGTTATACATTTTAACTTAATCATTATATAAAATATTGTGAATATTCTCCATCGCGATGATGAGATATTACAAAGAGATAAAATTATGATTCGGATTTCATCTAGATCCGTTAGGAGTAATACAAAACCTTATTCATTTTCATTTCGTTTATTTTTACTGATTAGGTACAAGCGGCCCCGTCCGACTTTGTTCGGGTTGGAGTATTAATTATATATGTATGTGATTTTTAAAAATTTAATATTTTTTGCTTTTCTTAGACATCATTAGGTTAATTGTCATTTTATATAGCCCATTATCGGCACAGACACGTGGTCTCACTACATACCAATTTTCACGAAGATCGGTCGAGCCGTTCTTGAGTTATAACATATCTCCCGACAAACAGACAAACGCACAAAAATTTTCAAAATAGTACAATTGATATCAGTATGTCATAAAACGCCTATTTATAATGAAGTTTGACAAAAAAGACATTACAGATTTATATAGATAGATAGATTTTATGAAGCCTATGATCTGCGCAAACGCGTGTTTTCCTACACAATAATTTTCATTAAAATCGGTCAAGCCGTTTTTGGGTTAGTTCGAGATATACACGAAAATCTCAAAATATTCATATAGTATATAGAGATCTATAGTAGTATAGATTACGCTTGCAGTGTAAATATAATATAAATGATGCAAAAAAAAAACAAAATATATTTCAGTCATTAATGAAATTTTTCAACTGTTTTACTAATGAGGTAACCGATTTAACCAAAAATGACGATATCAAATGCATGTGAAGTCAATTTGCTCTTGAAAGCATACCGGACAAACTCTTTCATTCTATACGGGTCCAGAAAAGGGATATTTATTATTTGTAATGAATCAAATTAATGTCCGATCGACTAAATTATTATAATTATGTTTGATGATTCAACAACTTTTATGTTCCTTAGACAACAGTCACGCCCTAAAAATGCTATACCCAGTATTGGTCGTAGGTCTTTTCACTGTACCATGTTTTTCTAATATATCATAGACTCGCAAACTGCCCTCAACATTTCCGACTCGTGATCTCATTACTGAATCAATGTCAGTGTATACAAATACCTATTTGCTTAATGACATACGTAATAAACTCGATAAGAGTAAAGAGGAAATAAAGTCTCAGTTATTTCGACTAATTGCCAATATTCAAAGTAAATTACAAAGTATTTGTGAAATCTTGGTGGTAAGAGTATATATATAATTTTTTTTTTAATATTAAACTATATAGTAGAGGAAATAAATTTTCTAATAGTTACCCAACCAATCGCTCCAGAAATCACTTAACTGGGGCAACTAGCTCTAACTCACATAAGCCAATGGGCATGGAGGGCTTCTATATTAATGTTAACCCCCAACTAGAGTTGGTCGAAAATCACCCTCAACTGCGACAATATTATTATATTATTGAGATTTTGTAAAGTTTTTTCGTTTTTTACTCCTCATGCAATTAGGATGCCTTCGTAACTAACGTTATTATATTATTTTTAGTAACGAATCTAACTACGAATCTGTCTCAGTAAATTGTAGAGACGATACAATACTTATGTGATAGAAAGTAATAAATATATTTTCAGACAATGATCTGATATGTACTAAAACGAGAAACGAATTTTTTACTTTTCATATTTAAAGTCTACACTGCCAAAGCAAAACAAAAGACATGTATTATAAGCTAGATTTTTTTAACTGAAGTTATTAGAGTTTCTAGGATAGATTTTGTTGGCGACGCAAAACATTAATTGTAATACATTAATTAATAGTATGGCAACACTAATGGCAGCGAGTGCACACAGTAAAAAAAAGTAAAATTTAAATTCAAAAAGCGGGTATGGTTTGTTAGTCCGCTTTTGAATGCGGCTACCGTGCGAGCGCGCTCCTACATTTTCCCAAGTTTTTCAAGTTTTCTGTGTCTTGTGTATTTTGTACGTTTTAACATTCAAATATACTGTACATGTAAATAATGAACAGTGTTCTAACTACAAATTCACCTCAGATCTTTACAGCTTTCTTTTACATTGTATTTTTTTTCTTTCTAGTTGATGATAAAATAAATTCATATATTATGTTATTTGAATTATATAAGAATACGATAAAATATTTTATTTTAAAGTTATTTTTAAGTTTTTATAGAAACAAAGACCTCTAAAGTTGGTTTCTGCAAAAAAAAACATTTGAACAATGTGATGGATGATTTTTAAATGCCATAAATATTGATTAATGTTTACATTACACGTTATTTCTTACAAAACAAAATGAAAATTTAAAAATTGGGATTGTTTTAATAATATGTATAACCATTCTATAGGAGTGACTTTTTACCCCCAAAACCAGTCACGTTTCTAATTTAAGCGACGCTACTTAAGGGTTAAAGAAGCTATTCGAAACGGTAATAGAGCAAAATCTGACGTGCATAAGTGTATTTACAAAATACCTAATATATTAAATGATTTTTAAGTCGAATTAAATTTGAATTGAAAAAATATGTGGCGGTAATTATGTTTTAAATTCAGACTCCCATTTGTTCGCTCTGTGGTTAAATCCTTCACGCAGCTCAAGTATTTCCAATTTATGAGCATAGAAAAATTATTAGCTGCGGAACAATGATCATATCTCTTGTCATTCTAGAACTTGACTCTACCACAGAGTCAGCTAAATTACATGACGACATAAGAAGGGTCCTACTTTCACAAGAGGGAAAAAACAATAGCACAATTTTCAACTGCTTTCATACATTTATTAATTTATTATATACATACATTGTAGTTTTTACATAGTCAAATACTGATAACCTTAACCTTTAAAGTCATATGTACATAAACGAAGTGTATTATGGTTCCGATTGAAACTGAACATCTATCCCTTATAATTGTAATTCGTAACTATTTTACATGAAGCGCGTACAATACGCGCTGGCTATGTGTCAACTGATGTAACAGGATAATAAAGCAATCGTTGAATATGAAACGACCGATGCACCGCCGCGTTGCATCGCCAACGGATTCTCTCCTGTAAAGAAAGGATTTGAATAATTTGTGACCCAAAATCCTGTAACATGAATACAGATTAAGTTGGATCGGTATTTGAATATCGATTTGAAGACGGTCGCTGTTAAATTCTAAGGTAACATTGTGGTTAGTGCCGCACCGTAGTGAAAGATGTGAATGTTTCAACTGCCGCATTTGTAATATGCTTCTACATATTCGTAAAAAATTGGCACCCTTATTAGATCATTAATATATGTCCTTGTCTGTAATATCCCCCATTAACGCTGTAAATAAATTTGGAAATTTTTTGTATACATTATAAAGAAAACGACTGAGTTATACTGTAAATAAAAAATGTTTACAGATAGGCACTAAATTTAACCCTCGGAGTTTACACAGCGACACTGTCCATCGACAAGAGGTTTTTAAGTTCAACCCGGTGTACTTATCATGAATGTGCGATAGTATTTATCATATCGTATTTATCATAAACCAAAGATATGCGTGTGTAAGCGTTTATGTTATTACTCATAATTATTATTAACTTTTTAGTTTAAACTCGTCCTCATGGAACAGTATTTGAGAACATAGCACGGGTCCAGGCCAAGTGGCTAAGTATCGAAATGTTGTCTTTATGAAACGTGGTGTGCCTATGATGGGTGTTATGTGTGTTTTGTATGATATACATGTTTATTGTAAGATATGTATATTTTACGGCACATATGTTATAATTGTGGGATCTACTGGCGGGTATCGGAAGTGAGGATGGAGTCATGAAACGACGTAGAATGGAAAAGGTATCTAAAATAACGGATTTCTGTAGTGCTGTTATTTATGTACTTTTTGGGTGTTGAAGGACTTGCATGGCGCTAAGAAGCGTTTTCCGGATAATAACAGTCGATGAAATAATAATAGGAATGATTCTTACTATATCTTCGTGCCACATTTGTTTAATTTCGTCGGCTAGCGGTATGTATTTCTGTATTTTTTCTGTAAACTTTTCCTGATGATCATTCGTATTAGGTACTGAATTATTGATAAAGTAAGTAGTTTTTTTTGCTTTTAGTGTCAAAGTTAAATGTGGCCTATTGCTTAGTATGGTACGATCAGTCACAATGTCTCGGTTTCAGTACGGTTTAGTGTTATTATTTTCTAATACATTCACACACCGTATTGGTAATATGTTGTGTTTGTATGTCGAAATTTATATTTTAAGGTAAGGCGTTGGTGAATATGTTTAGCTACATTGGCATGTCTGTGGGCATATTCTTTATTAGCTAAAGCATTGCAACCTCCTGTGATGTGTTGTATTGACTCAGTTTTATCAGCATCATCATCTTCTCACCTCTCAATACATGTACGGAGACCGCCGAAACTGCGACGTCAGCTAGTGAACACGTGTAGTTTCCAGAGTCGTTTCTATTCGCGTTCGCTATGTACAGCCTTGACAGAGCTCCGTTAGCTGTTGCTTCGGTTTTTACACTGTGAACCAAATATGCGTGTGATTTTTACATTGATACCCAGGAACAGACAGACAACCCACCTGATGGGCATCGCCACCTAATGGTGTCTTTCACATCATTAATCGTCTCGTCGTTTGTAGACAAACATAATAAATATGGTGCATTTTCATGGTAACAGTAGACAGTTACCATGAAAATAATGTCTGCAAAAATAATAAGGGTATCATTTTTTTTTTAACTTTAACATTGCAGCATTGAAAGAGAGTTCATAACATTTTGCATCTATTTGAAAATTTTATAATTCAGCGCACGCATTCAATTCAACATTCGTATCAGCCATCAGCCACCCCGAGTATTGTGACAAATTGTTCATACATATTTATTGGATATAATCAAAAAATATCACAAATTGCCGTCAAAAATATAGTCAAATTACGAATAATTGTGATCTACGCGCATCTGTAATTTTACAAAGAGATCGTTGATTTCAATATGTAAACTTTATCGCTAAGGGATGAAAACAAAATTTTAGCGGTCCAATTTAAATACTGAAATTTGAAATTCTTGATGCCCCGCTTCTGAGCATTCCGATCCTAGCAACATTAATTCTTTGTGATCGCGTTGAAATTCAAGTTTACTTCAGACTGTTCCGTTTCGCAATACAATATTACCTTAACTTACTTGAAATCTACACAATGAAAGAGGAGAGCGGGAACTTTCCATTCCTTCCAAAGTAAATAATGCGTTTTAAATATATTAAACATCTATGATTCGATCGTAACTTTTATCGCTCTTTGGATAAATATTAAGCGAAAACATGTACATCAAAATATATTTTTTTTAAATAACAAAGTCTGATCCCACTGCCTCATCAATGACTTTATCAACTCTCTATTAAATTAAAAGTCAAAGGATTATAATTCACCTTAAAATTAATTAATGGCAACCCTAATAAATCTTAGAGGGCCATTTAAGAAAATAAGGGTAGTTAACACCTACTAAATTTAATCCAGATCACTTGGCGTGAAATAAAACGATTTTGTAGGTGCCTCGGGATTGTTTGCTTTGTTTCTATTGTATCACACAGTTGCGGGCTTCAATTATTTATATAAGTATTAATATTTTCCGTAGGTATTAATATTAATCACATCTGAGATAAGTAATCAGAGATAATAGGTTTCTTATTAACAATTATTTTTATTATGTTACGTTAATAATCTAAAAATATTTTTTTTTAATTTAAGCCTTTATACAATTATGAATTATGGGCGACGCTGACCACTTACCATCAGGTGGCTCGTGTGCTCGTTTGTCGGCTATTACTATAAAAAAAAAATCTTATTATTTTCTCGTGCAACATTGTACATCATGTAATAATTTAACCGTCCTCATTAGTAGCAAATATTATTATTAAATGTCACTGATACCCATACCACAAGTTTGATCTTAGCATGGATACCAGAATTTAATATGCACTTATTTATGTACTACTTAGAAATTGATTGAATTTTTTGTAATTTTACTTTCTGTGCAAAAAATCCTTTAACATATTGAATTTTTAGAACCACCATGTAATAATCATAAAGCGAAGTTTTACAACACAATACAGTCATGTTACCCAACTAATGTAATACTCCTACCGTAATTAAATTTGAATCACATAGAGTAGAAGCCGGAATAAAATCCCCGCTAATATTTCCATGTCTCGACTTTCAAAGCTTATTAACTTTCCAGTAGCAACTTTACAATTCAATATTTCACGTCTCTTGTTTCTTAATAAGTTAATATACCGCAATCTTGGCTTTTCTATAAGAAGACTTTCTGTGATAATCAAATAAAACGACATCATAACTTTTTCAAGATGTGTGTTTTTATGTTTGCTGCAACCTGAGAAAGTGAGGTATTCGATTATTGAAATACAAATAAACGAGCAAAATTATTTATATGACTGCACAGTACTAGAGCTCTGTTTAGAAAGCTACTGTTTTCGTCATCACAATCGGCGCTCACTTTAATCAAAAAATGGACATAAGCTCCTTCCAAAACGCGCCAATGAACTCAATCTTTACTTATTCGTGCACCACTCAACAGGACTATTAAGCATATAAAAGTTTTAACTTATTAGGGACTCACTGCATTGCAATGGTATTTTCTCATAATTGTGGATGTCAAGAGTATTCTCCATCATGCTTGCAGGGGTTTCTAGCCAACTCAAGCATCCAAAATATGCTGCCTGCAAGCTTCTGACATGGTTCAACACGTGTTAACTAACAATGACAATCTGGGCCGACATCTTTACGTACAATTATAAGCACGAAATGGTTCAAGAATATTTTTGCTTTCGCTACTGATCTAGACCTAAGTTATTTAACTTGATCAATTGGTCACTTAAAGATGATGTAAGGTGTAGGTAGGGCTGTGAACGCTTTTTAGTCTTGATTTCTTATAGTTACCAAACCAAATTAACTAGTATTGACTTGATGCTCCCCCCACATTAGTACAAGAATAACGTAAAATAAACGTAAACAATGCTTTGGGGCGCCAAAGCTGCACGAGCTCTGGTTGTGGCGTGTGCCATACGCTAGCAAAAATCAGAATTGTTATTTACCTACGTAATATCAAAAATAAGTATAAGAAAATTGAACAAAACCTCGGTTAGGTTTATTTATATCAAAAGATGGATGGATTAGGGATGATCTAAATTGTAGTAGAATTCCAAAATTTATTTATTTATTTATTTTCATTTACCATTATAGAAACTAACATAACAGGTGCACCTAATGCGTTAGTTTCATTATTTATATTATATTATACAATATTTAATTAAATTATTACAAAACACATATATTTACTACATTCATTACATATTAATACATTACATTCATTCATACATTCAATTGTAATCAAATATTATCTACATAAAAAAATATATTAAAAAAACAATTATTAAATATTATATACATTACCAAAGTTTATTCTATTACGAGTATATTATTAATACGTCTACAGTTTTTTCACTTTTTAACTAGCATATAAATCTTTATCTTATATATGTATATTAACTTTACTTATAATATTAAGAGGATATATACGTAGTTAGAGGATATATATCCTAATTTCCTATATATAATATACTAGACTATATATACGTACATATATGTAGTCACACACACACACACACACACATATATATATATATATGTTTATATATATATATATATATATATATATATGTGTGTGTGTAAAACACATAATAATGTTAAAAATATTCATGACGATTATGTAACAAAGTCAGTTATTAAATAGCGTATTTTTCTTCTTCCAATTTAACGGATTAAGCAATGAAGGATTGTCTTTAAAAATATCTGATCAATAATAAAATTGAAAATAGTTAAAAAGCGGAGATTTTGTTAAATTATACAATATTTATTTAGTAGTTTTACTTAAAAGATACCGCTTTGCAGAGAGTGGTAAAAGATTCTATAAAGACAAAAGCATTCTATAAAGATGATATAAAGTCATCTCAAGTTTTTTTGCCTTTTCATGAAGCATTATCTTACCTGACACCTCCACGTTTTGTGTCGTAGTTCAACAGCCTCGAGCCGTGCTTCCAGACGACCTGCCGCGTTGGTTGCGGCACTTCGCTAACGATACATCGTAGCTCTATAATCGACCCTTCCTTGTACAATTTATCTTGAAGCGGCCGACCCCGCTCATCGATGATTTCGACTTTTGGCACTGAGAACAAAAATACACAGACTAAAGTAGGATGGGTCGCTAATAGTTGAGCTCTAAACACATCACTTGTAACACAAAAATCAATCTACAATCAATTAAGAAAACAAGTAATTAGAGATCTTTCTACAGTTGTCATAAAACCCAATTATTTGCGGTTTATTTAAGTTTTAATTTTTAATCAATGTATTGACAATGATTTATATTTCCCGTTCTCATGAAGTAGTAAAATAGTTCTTTTATGTTATGCTCGTTTCGTAATAATAAATTTGACCGTATTGGGGCGGCCTAGAATACTCCCCCCAATCCCGCCAGTGATACCTGCTGAACAACGGATCCACTACGCACGATCGTTCCCAGTTAGAAGTTGCTGGGCTTTACCCAACTTTATTCCGACGCTAATCTTGCATGGTAGAATTGTATTTTGACGGCTTGGCTGGCTGCCGACCTTCTAAAATCGAACGTGAAATGTTTTAAGGACTTCGGTTGCAGTGTCGGTAAGCCAATTATAAAGCGGATTCGCCGCATAATTCTTGGCCGACAAAGCGTCGATTGTGTGTTTGATTTGGTTGATTGCCATACGGTGACCACTTAAGGTGGACTGTCTCAATTTATCGACTATATATCTACATAAATACTTCAATTAATTGTACCGTTAGTCTAATATTACCAGATTAAAATACGAATGAAACTTCTTTGTTAAAGTTGGCCCCCGCCTTTGTTACAAATTGAAAAGATTATTGATTGTAATAAAATAACTATTGTAACTTTTATGTTGTTCTCTGTTGTACGAAAATGAAGAGTAGCTTTATAGCTAGACAATTAAATCCAGATGCCTTTGCTGAAGTCGCACTTCCTTATTCCCCACTAGATTAGTTTATAACCATACAGTTTTATGATCGCGTGCAGGCAATTATATACAGCCGAATGTATTCGTATCACCAAAGCCATACAATGAGAGCTCTAAACAAGAGGTTTAGTCCTGCAAAACTGAATTCGAGAATCATATCCAACTTAATAAAAGGTAGAGTACCCGACCGAATTGTAACTTGCACTTTAGTAAAAAAAGACAAATTGCTGTATTATTTTTAAATAAATTTATAAATCCTGGTTTATAAAAACCATCAAAATGATTGATTACGAAAAACAATTAAGCAATGAAGAAGCATGTGCTTGACATCGAAGTAGTATGAAAAACAATCAATTTCGAATCCTTTTCGGGGGTAAACTCCCAGATGAACCACTTCCGAATACGTTGTTTTTCCATTTAATAAAGTTTTACGCCCAATCATTAATTCATTTGGTGTAAGTAACCATCGTGGTGAAACTTACACACTTGCTTGGTGGTAGGACTTCGCGTATGGATTATATTATCAGTATAATTATTAAGTCAGTAATATTATTACTGGTACTATTATCTTTCCGTGAAGTCTGCCTGGCTAGCTGTCACTCTCCTGCTTGAGTCAGCCGCCAAACGACTCGTCGTCTTTCGGCTAGGGGCTTGAGAGCCAGTTCTTGCTTTCTAACCTTCTTCTTATTTCCCGGCCGACAACGCATCAGTGATACCTTTGGTTTTGCTGATGTCCATGGGCAACGGTGACCACTTACCATCAGGTGGCTCGTCTGCTCGTTTGTCAGCTACTAAGATAAAAAAAAACCTAAGATCTTTATGGAGAAATCGTATTATTAGCAATATGCTGTTCTCAAATATCTGTGAAATCTATTAAATCGCACTGATGAATAGTATGAAGTCTATACGATTTGGTTAATCATACAACTATGACGTACAAGCCGCACAAGACCATAGGTCTGGTGTTTTATGTCTAACAAGGAATCCTGGTGCAAGGGTGATAGCTTTAAGTTTTGTTAACCTACTTCAAAAAAACCGCAGATTTATTGATATTTTTAACACAATTTCTCTGAGATTTGTGTTTTTTGTATGACAGTAAAAGGTGACCCCCATAAACATGTTGAATATCTGAAGATGAAATCAGAATATAAACAATAGAACGCTTCAATAGATGCTAATAACTAAAATTAAAATTAAAATATTAACCAGAATTAACACTGGTGGTGCCACTGGTAATTCATTAAATTACTCAGTCATCCTAATACTAAAAAATATATAAAAGTAATAAATATTATTAAAAGGAAGTAAAATAAAAAAATCTAACGTAAAACATGAACACGTTTTGTAATAATTAATTTCAGGGTTGATATAATTTGTAACTGATAAATTTTATGGACGCTCAAACAGGAGCAAATTTTTAGGATATATGCATCATGAACTCATGACAAAACAATTTGAATCGTCTTACTTTAAGCTTCGGAAATGACAAAATAAGATTAAGCTAGAGAAAAGGCATTGTAATCAGAAAGGCGCTACTAAAATTTTGCACACATTTCAAATTATTTTTCACACTTACTTTAGACGAACTTATTGGTTATGTTTGGAAAAAATAATTTTGCCCAGCTATTTTGGCACGCGAGAAGACGCGTGCAAAATAGTTAAATATTGAACTGGTTTTTGGCATGAAACCTTATTTTTGTAATACGTGGAACTCAATATGTTGCAGCGCGTGGTGTATTATCGTATGTTAACCACGATTTTTTAAAACTGTGAATAATTCCGAAGTCGTCTTCGTTATTAGCATTTTATAACATGTGTTTTGGAAAACATTTGATTGCAAACAAAAATGGAAAGTGCACGATAAACCATACAGAGGTCAGTATAAAAGAATTTTGTGTTTTCACTAATTTTGAAAACAAGAACTAACTGTCGTTTATTCAACTGAATGTTTTACATTATTCCTTTTGGAACTTTTAAATCAAAAAGGCGCACTTCGCATTGTTCAAATGATGAAGTGTAATTTTACTGTGCCAGTCAATCACGCAAAATTGGTTATTGTACTCTTCCATAGATCCTCACAATCATATGCCGACATATATTTGACGCAATAAATTTCCCAAAGTTACAATGACTAACAAGACAAACAGTAAGCCGAAGACTTGTTGTTACCGACTTATAAGTACGTTTGAGCGTCTCGACTAATCCTGACTTGTTTATGGCTGCCCTACATTACTTTGTTTCTAGGCTAATAGCACATTATTTAAGAAGAGATCATTTGAAGATAAAGAACATTGCCTGACAAAAGAAATTATATTATTATCTTTGACAACATTTCGTTAAATACTAATGTTGTAGGGATGCAATTTTAGTATACGCCACTTCAAGCTCCGGAATATGACACGGAGTATGTTAGTATATAGTAATATGTTAGTATGTATGAATAGGAACATGTTAGTATGTATGTACTCGTATAGCTTTAATGACAGAAAATATTTAGTATGTAAAATAAAAATTAACTTAATTGGGATTTTTAAACGTTTAACAAAATTCATCTTTTATTTATTTGTTATAACTTATCTATTTTTTTATATATATTTTGTTTTTTTTCGGACATAATGTAAAGAAAATAAAGTGCAGGTAATTAAGTATAACATTCAATATAATTATTGGGTAATGATTACTGTAGGCGACGCAAAACACTAATATTAACACATTTATAGTATCACGATGGCAACATTAATAGCGGCGCGCGCGCACGGTAAAAAAGTCAAATTTAAATTCAAAATAGGCGAGTATAGTTTTTTGTCCGTTTTCGAATGCGACTACCGTGCGAGCGCGCTCCTACATTTTCCCAAGTTTCTGTTTTCCTGTGTTTTTGTGCGTTGTGCTGTACAAATATACCGTACTGTAAATATTAAACAGTCTTTTAACTGCGTCTTTACCTCAGACCTTTACAGTTACCATCGTTAATCGTATTACTCAATTAAATAGATACATTGAAATGTTCATTGCTAGTGTTGTAATTTATACTATGATAAATTAACGCAGCAAGTGTGCGGTTTCTTTGCCACTTTTCTAAATCCATGAAGGTTCGTTCATTTGTGTGTTTGTTAAAAAATATATGTATTTTGAATATGGGCAGCATTGCTTGCGTTGTAATAAGAGCAGAGTGACGTTTCCACAAGAATTCGCTGATGACACGTGTAACAGTTCCTAGCAGTTTCCAACACGGTTGAAACACAAGTTAGTCCTGCCATAGCCCCTGACCCTTAACTAGGCTCAGTTGTAGAGCGAGTTCCCGAATGTTGAGGCATAACGATGCTGCCATCACTCAGGTCACGTGCCGCGTTCCACTTCCCGTTAGTAACTGTATTCATGACAGTCTTCGACATGTATGTGTGACATATCTTGAACATGTTGGGTGTAAGAGGAGTCCATTTTAGACTAAAAGCCAAAACGCTCGTAGTGCGCTCTGCTGAACGACCGTTGACGCACTGCGCCACATTCCAATTATTGGAGGTCGCTAGTTTTGATACCAATAAGTATAATTCCACCATACACGTGCACGGTAATTTTTACCTACAGGACTAACTTCGGCGTTCTAGAATCGACCATGAAAAGGTTTTTACTCGTTTCAAATGTAGTGTCGGAGACCCAGTAATAGGTGAATCCCCCGCTTATTTCTTGCTTGGCAATGCGTGGGCTATACATTTGGTGTTACGAATATCTATAGGTGGCGGTTACCGTTTACGATCAGATGACACGTCTGCTCATTTGTTAACCATTAATATATATATATAGTTGTAGACAATTTCAGAAAATACTTCATGTATAATGAGAAAGTTTAGTTTTTATCGATCGGGTTCAATAAATGATTGTAGGTAATAAAAAAACTACAAAGAATACTTAAATGTGGTTTTGTATATCACCACGTTTATATTTACTGCAAAATTGATCAAAACTGATGTATATCTGTATCATTGACGATTGGTTTGACACAATTACCCTTATTGCGAAATTCGCGCTGCTTTCAAAATTAAAGGGATTTAGACCACGGTCCACCATTCTTTTAAAATGCGGGCGAGCAGACTTCACGTACTTAAGAAAATGCTTATTTCTAGGAACGCTGGGCCCTTTCTGAAGTTTTCTTTAACTACTGCAAACCCGTTCTTGACTACGGTTTTACTTTCATCGTGAGAGGAGTCCCAAGCAGTTACACGTTTAAGGGTTGTATGGGTAATAATATAACAAGTGTTAGTACAATTCATTTACGTTAAATAATTACTAATTATTAGCGACATCTTTAAGGATGATCGATATTTGCAAGCTAGGTATGACTGGGCATCCGTCCCTGATCATAGCGTCAGCATATAAACCGGCGGGAGCTCCGCTTTTAAACTCGGACTTAGAGGCCCTACTCTCACTAGGAGACTCGGTTATTTTATTCGGAGATCTCAACTCCAAACACACAGACTGGAAGTGCCGATCGACACGGGACGTCGATGTCCTTTGTCCTTCCTCCCCTACTCATTGCCCGGATCACGCACTCAACTCTCCCGACATTATCGATCTCGCGTTAGTTAAAGGAGTCGCGCTCAATTTAAGGGCGATTGAAACGCTCAACGACTTAGGTTCTGACCACCGGCCGGTCTCCCTCAAATTCGGGCCTTATGCCACCGATCCAACCACTTCTACTAAAACCTTCACCAACTGGAAAGGCTATAATAAATCACTAGTAGCAGGTCTCGATGCCGCCGGCTCACCACTGGCTACCATCAACTCAGATTACTTCGTCAATATGGAAAAGATAGACTCAGCGGTCAACTCTCTAACTCATTTAGTACAAACATCTCTCCGTGACAATGAGCGTGTAGTCGAGGTGCCAAACCGGAAACTACCACTCGATGTTAGGAATCTTATTCAAGCCAAGAATGCAGCCCTGAGAAGGGCCGCACTCTACCCCACTCCAACGTATAGGAAGCGAGCCAACGCTCTCCAGCGACGTGTTCGCTCTCGTCTTGCCGAAGTGAGGAATTCCAATTGGGACTCCCTCATGGAGGGGATCAAACCCTCCCATCAGGCGTTCTACAAGGTGGCGAAAGCCTTCCGAGTAGGCGCCCAACCTCTCACCCCGCCTTTATCACGCCCCGATGGCAGCATCGCCTTCGAAGACGTCGATAAAGCCGAATGTTTCGCTGACAGCATAGCTTCCCAATGCTCACCCAGTTCGCAACCATGCGCTGTTGACGAAGTCCAAGATATCATCTGGGGTCTTAAACCCCGCAATGCACCAGGAGCCGACGGCATCTCTAACGTCGCGCTTAAACACTTCCCCGAACAGGTTCTCTCTCTCTTAGTTCTCATTTTTAATGCCTGCTTGCATCACTGCTTCTTTCCAACCGCTTGGAAGGAAGCAATCGTTATAGGAACTCCCAAACCCGGTAAACCTCTTAACATGCCTTCAAACCACTGCCCCATCAGTCTCCTCAAGGCTATGGGGAAAGTATTCGAACGCGTCATACAGACAAGACTAAGGAACCTTCTTTTCCCAATAGGCGGTCAACCTTTAATCATCCCACAACAGTTCGGTTTTCGTGCCAAGCACTCGTGTCCTCAGCAAATCCATCGTATAGTGGAATATATCCTAAGCGGTTATTATCCCAAACGCAAACGTACAGTCGCGGTTTTCTTCGACGTTGCCAAAGCTTTCGACAAAGTTTGGCACGAAGGACTCCAACTTCATTACCTAGGTCTGCCAGATCGCGTTGTTCGATTAGTCGCTTCCTACCTACAAAACCGCTCCTTTCGTTTCAGACACGAAAGAGTACTTTCTTCCCCACGCCTGCTAGCGGCTGGGGTACCACAGGGCTCGGTACTAGCTCCCTTGTTATTTTTAACGTACGTGAACGACATTCCCATCCCGAAAAACGGCGTACAACTATCACTATTCGCAGACGACACCGCCCTATATTATCAATCACAGAAAATAGATTCGGTCCTCTTCAGGCTCCAACACTCAGTTGACGAGTTAGGAAAATGGTTCGCCAAATGGCGAATCGAAGTCAACGCGGAGAAAAGCTCCGCGGTATGTTTTCACCACAAGACCAGACATAGACAAGACGACCCTAACATCCGGTTGCTAGGCACCCCTGTTCCGTGGAAAACCACTACTAAATACTTAGGAGTAACACTCGACTCCAGACTGACTTTCAGACCACACATTCGTAAAGTCACCAACTCCACCAGATTTTATATGGGCCGACTCAACAGTCTGTTGGGAAGGCATAGTAAGATGTCCCTCAGAAGCAAGCGAACGCTCTACAAGATACGGCCGGTGATGTCATACGCCGCCCCTGTCTTCGCACACGCCGATCCCAAAATCCTACATCCCATCCAAACCGTCCAAAACATTTTTTGCAGGAAAGTAACCAACGCTCACTGGTGCGTGAGGAACGCCGACCTGCACTTCGATCTGCAACTTCCGACCATTCAGAAATCTTTCAAAGACTATTGCACTACATTTTTTAAATCCTCAGAGGAACATTCAAACCCACTTATCAGACAGGCAGCGGATTACACCGCCCCTAGTCTTACAGGCCACCAAATCCGGAGGCCAAGAAACGTTCTCACAGATCCCCCCGACAAGATATCTTCTGACTTGGACTGCCGCCTGGCAGCCATAGTCAAGAACTCAAATAGTAACACTTAGTAGCATCCTTAAGATGCCACATAATCTCACCATTCGACAACACCTTCAGTGTTAACAACAAGCGTATGCTCCCTCGGGAGTGCCGCTAGCACCCTTTCCTTCTCTAAGGATGGGTCGCTTCAGATGAAGGCTTAGAGGCCACAAGGCCAAAGCCAACTCGGGTGGTGTTTAGTGGGTAGGCTCCTAGGTTTTTCGGGAGTCCCACATAACCAGCGCAGCCGGCTGCGTTGATATGCTAGGAGCATTCACCACCCCCCTCCCGCGCTTTTCCGGAGGGTAGCCCATTTTCCATCTTCTGGGCGCAAAAAAAAAAGGATGATTGATTGTCAAGCCATGAGTCTTATATGTTAAGCTACGACGAAGCCCTTTGGGAGGCACAAGAACTTCAAAGAATACGATATTTGTATTAGCCATTCAACCCACTATCAGTCAATTGCTTACGGGAACTGCTAATTGAAAGTGCTTCCATTCAATACACATTACAAATTAAATCCAAACACTTACCAACGACACTGAGGTACACCCTTCTCACCAACGGAGGATGAGTGGAGATTTGGCATTCGTAGTATCCTTCGTCTCTTTCGCTCACGTACTGAATGAGCAGGCGCCAGTCATTAGGATGCTCGAAGGCCAAGGAATACCGTGAGTCCGCTGAGTAAGTGTGACGGCCGAAGGATAGGAGATGAAGGTCTTCCCCGCGACGACGCACCCAGGATATCTAAGAAAAAAAAGATTGATTAAGCCAAATTTAGTTACAATATTTTAGTTATTTACGCAGATACACGAAAATCATAGAGGGTAAATAACTATCACAGATTGTATTAAACGCTATAGAGTGCAGAATTATTATCTAAAGTCAATCCTGACGATAACTTATGTTGGAGCAATCAGAACAATTCCACATAATATCATCTTAAGATAAATATACACAATATATACTATTTAATTGTAACCACAATACATAAATAAATAAATATAAACCTCAATATCTTAAAAAAGAAAAAATTATAAATGTTCTTTTTTCATACTTATAAATATTTTATATATGTGATACTCTTGCAAGGTGGTATAGATTTTTATCAGTTTGACTAGCAGGTTAATCGCTTCATTCAAGACAGTAAAAAGGTATTTAAAAACATTTGTAAAAAATAAGGTAAAATATCCAACTGGCACTACCTAGTTTTGTTTGGAAAGCTTGAATGTCATGTGGAATAATATAACTGAAGTCGAGTAGTATTATTTGAAAAAGAATATCAATCAAGTCTAAGTCTTGAACCAATTTATTGTCCATTTCCTTTACCAATGAGAAATATTCACGCCTGCCCTCCCAAACTGTAATGACGTACAGCGGTCCCTCGAATATTTAGTTACAAATTCAGAGAGAATTGCATCAAATATAAATTAGGACATGAAATCTATTGTCTTACTTCTGCTATCTAGTGGAGTCGTAAGACAGGATCTTAAGTCTAAGATGCCGTTTTCTAAAGGAAATTATTACACAAGCCACAAGTATTGTTTGTCCACGAAACTAACCGCCTTAATTAAAAACTGAGCAACAGGTTTGAGATGCCAATTAGTAGTTAAAAAATGTGGAACAATTTTTTATTGTTGCCTTGCACATTTCTGTAACGCTGATTTACAAGCTTAAAAACTGCAACCTTAAATAGGTAAGTTGCAACAGATTATTTATAGCAACAAACGGTAAAAAGTGAGCGAGGTGGGATTTTAAAACAATACCCGGCATATGCATTTTAACATCGTTCAATGAGACTGAGAGCGTTTGAGAAGTCTACAGCTTTTAGCAGCTTCAAGGTGACTCCGCTTTGATAGTACAAAGACATTCTGAACTATGTCGACGATATGGTTTTCAGCTGCTCTGAACTCAACAATATGAAACTCAAGGTTTCAGCCATCCGAGTTAACATTAAGCCTACGTTAACCAAACGATTAACTTCTAGTTTGGTTTATTTTGTGAACTTACTATTTACTTTCAAAAATGAAATATTTTGTTTTTTTTTTATTTTATTTCAACACCAACGAATGTGATTATCACCATCTGGTAATTGTCTATAATTTCGATTTTAACTTAATTACATTACATTATTACAACTCATAATTTTTCCGTTGCATTGATAGTTTTATAATGCACATAATTATCAAAAAATGGATTGTCATGTATTTCACTGGTCGAGAAATAATTAACTCAACAAGAGCTTGTTGGTTACATTTTTGCAATTTTTAACTTACAAAAATTTGATAGAGCTAAAAGAACTTGCTACAATCGAATAGGCCACTAACCCTACCTCCATTCCCCAGAAGCAGCGTCATGGTGTCGTGAAAATAAAATAATTTACAATTCAAATATGTTACAATCAAAATAAAATTTAGTAAAGCCTTTAAACCTTTAATCGTATTCGTTCATTTCGTTTCATCAATCCATTACGTTTTACAGATTACAATATTGTTTGCAACGATATTAATTTGTATGTCAGTCATACTCAAAAAATAATTTAGATTAACGTGTTAAGGTTAAATTTATTGAAAACGTTCCATTAGACGCTAAGACGGTTAAGAAATCACTCAGTTTATTTTAAAAAATCATGTACAGTAAAAAATTCTGAACTAAGTGACATAAGTAAAAAGGTTCGGTCGATCAATAATGGCGAAACTCGTACGATTGGTCGCTAAAGATTAGTTTGCTCTAAGTATGCATAAGTTACAATATAAGCTTCTTGACAAGCAACTGTTACGTGAACTTAGTTCAGCTGTGTCTACAGATACCTTTGAGACTTTCAATCGAACTGTGATCGAAGCTAGATAGTAGAAAGTCTTGGAAAATTCTAAGATGGTAGAACATAAAAATATAACGAAATATAATATTTAGCACTCTTTGGTATATAAGTTTACTAACTTCAGCTATAACTTAGTTTTTTTATGTGTTAATATGAAATACACACTTAATTTTGCTGGTATTAAATTCCACTTACTAAGCTTGATTATTCTGCTGAGTTTAGTTCAGCACTTAACACTTAATTATCGCTTAGGGTATGATTGAATAGTTTATTAATAAATTCAGGAAAACCTTAATATTAATTAAGGGAACTAGTTTGATTTTAACGATGTAGAAAATTGTACGATATATACCTATATCTAAGTATATTGTGAAACTGCTTGAGCGAAAATGGGTTTCCGCTAACAAACAGACTTATCTGACAACCCAGTAATTAATTGCAGTCGTTTAAACGAGAAAGACAATAAAATTCGCTATACGTTTACCACGGCATAGAAAAAAATTCAACAATCGACTATTTTCTGTTAATGTTATTGCTGCTTTTATAAGATTTTGTTCCTTAAATCGTATACAATCTACATTAATATATTCAAGAGTACATATTACGATAAAAAAATATCCTTTCTTACAGTGTACTAGATTTTTTTTTAATTATTATTAATCTACCCAGTAAAATACCATTTAGTAAAATTCTCCTTTTTCTGACATATTTCTATTGCCAGATTTTGTATATTAGCTTTATAAAAACAAATTAAAATAAGACGCTTTTTAAATACTAATCAACGGCAAAGAATACTCATATGTAATTCATATTAAATAATTACTTATTAATAAACTCTATTATCAATTTAATTTAATATAAAAAATCTTCTTAATTAACAATGCCAATATCTGAACTGTCTCTCTTAATTCGACCGTGTACATTATTATAACTCGTAATTTTCCCACTGCTGGGCTCAGTCCTCTTCTCAAAATGAGAGAGTTAAGGCCATACCCCGCCACGCTAGCCAAGTAAGTACATGGCTAAGACATTAAAAAAAATATTAATTATTGTTAATAATCATCTATGTCATTATGGTAATTTATAATAGAGTGCCGTGCCCGACCCGTTTCGGATTTGATAAGAAACAGTTGATGTCAGATCAGTGACGTTTACAAATTAAACTTTCAGCTCGGTTCTCAATTATATTAATCAGATAGACTGACGACAATGAGAGCTAAGGTAGTAATTGAGTTGAATTACAGATGTTTTTAACCAGCCATGATCAATGAACAAGTAAGTCTGTGTGCTTATCTGCGGCATCCAAATCATATACATAAATACAGAAGTCCAGTTTGCTACTTACGGTCTTTTCTCCTAAATCATGAATCCTACAATGCAAGTAGACCCGACTCCCGAGCTGCGCTGTTACGTTGTTGGTCGATGCATCATCTTCAAAAAACGGCAACGGTTCTGTCGTAGTAGTAGAAACATCTTCCTCGTTATCTTCGTACACTTCCGTAAAGACTTCATGCCAGAAAGGTCCATTGATTACTTTCTTGTCACCGGTCATGAAATCTGTTGGAACATTGTGTCGTTGTTCAATTAAAACAAAAGCGTCAAGATTTGTCCAAAAAACTTAATAGTATTAAAATAACTATTTACTATTTATTAATGTGACTGCCTGAAAGATCTGATCACTATTTTATATTTACATTTTCTATTCCATAATAGAAGTCCGTACTTAATTACTGAGTTATGCGCCAACTGGGCAGCTTAACTGATCAAATGTGCCGTTAAAGTGACGTCAATTTTATCAAAACACCTTAAAAACAATATTAATGTAATTTAACCGTGTTATTATTAAAACGCCATTTTTTAACACGCCATACTAAGGTAAGCACAAGTGTAAGGGTGAAATATCGCGGGTGACCTAGAAACGATGACCCTAAAACGATCTTAATCATAAAATCATTAAAAGAACGTGCATACAAATACTATTTAGCCTTATCTGAAATATTATTATTACTACCGATATAAATTAAGATTTCATCATGCAATAAATTAGTTTTAAGCGGGGTATAACGTTAAAATGTAGGTCAGTCTTACTCTAAATAAGTCAGTCTAGTATAAAATCCAATTTATTACAAGATAATCTTCTAATCTTGTTTCAGTAATTCATAGCTTTAAATCATTTAAATCAAAATCGTAAAATGTGGTTGGGAGATATTTCATTAATTTAGCTGCAGCCTGTGACTTCTGTGTTAGGCACCCTTGGATCTATAACTGGACAGATAATGGCAAAAACTTCACCCCATAACTAACAGCTCCCTCTGAAGCACCTTGACGAAGTACATACCAGTTAATGAATTTGAGATTTGACGAGAGTTTCCTTTGAGTGTAAAGATCTCCATTCATCTTTGTGGCCAAGACAAAAATAGAGATGACATTGCCATATACTCTCTCTTGCTGTTGTAATTACAGTTCATTTAACTCCGTATCAATTCAATCCTGGAGCTGTCCCCGTTGATAATTTAATTTACCTGTCTGATTAACTACTATTATCATTCTAGAATTAACCGTGAAATTCAACGTATTTTTGAAGCGGAGAGCCGGTTAAAAGATTATTCTTTGCATATTAGAAGAGTAACGCGTTCACGTTTCTTTGGCGTTACTGCTTGGACTAAAATATGCCAGTAATAATTAATAGCCAATCAAGTACAAACTTTTCAGTAAAGAAAGCATAATATGGGACCTTCCAGTTAGGTATCAATAGTCCTAAACTTTTTATTGATCCAGTGCTCATTTATTTTCTATATCAAGTCTTTACGAATTATATGAGGTTTCTCAGATTTGTTCTACAAACCTTCATGAAGTTTTTACTAAGATAAATAAAAAACCAGAGCAGTTATGGTATAGTTACGAACTATGTTGAACTTACTTGGTAGTTGTGGTGCTATAACGCATAGCGTTCTAGTGAGTAACGAGCAAAATATAAGCAAGCCAACCGGCGACATCTTAACAGCCCTGAGAGCTGGGAGCCATAGAGTTCATCTGGCTAGACGTTGTGTGTCCTGGAACAAAGAACATTACACGACATATTATTCTTCTTGTTCGCTAAGTTAATGGTTCGTACGAGGTCAAAACAATAGCACATTTTAAATATATAATTGAATTAAGACATTTACCATATATTTAAATACTTTTGCAGTAATATCCTAATGCGGAACATTGGTCCCCCGCACGAATTTTGTACGCACTTATAATCCTTGAGTTGCTTGTGTTTGCTTATTATATATTATTTATCACTTGCTTAGGAGAAACGACTTGGGCAATCCTTTATATTTGAGATATTTCATTTCCTCAAATAGTAAGACTCAAGCTTCACAGTAAGAAAACTATAAGTTGTAACTGAAAACGTTAATATAAATAATTTTTGAAGTTTATTATAAATGTTTTTGTGTTTCTCAAGTCCATATATAGTTGTCTAAAAATATCGGAAAGCAGTTTCTTATCGCATGTTTGATGGCTACTTCGCGCATTAGAGTTAGCCCGAAAAAACTTATGATGACCTCGCCAGCCTAACCAACATAATAAATAAATATTGATTGACTTACAGTGTCATATTTAACAGTATTATTTAACCCTAAATATACCTAAATTGAAGGCATATTTTTCTTTTCCATACGTATTTTTATTTTTTTCTTCTCATATTCAAGTAACAGATCAAACTTTTATTGATTCGTTTATAGATTTATTTATTTCCATTTCATTCCTTTCCCATTCTGTATACATTATCCATAATTCGGTACAGATTGTATCAGTATACAGTATTTTCTATAAATTGTTGCAGTTGGGCTACATAACTATCTGGGTTACTTTTAGTATATCTTCCCAAATGTTTTCTGTATTTACAAAACGGGTGTACTTGGATCAGTGTCAGTTGCACCCCAACAATACTTTCAAAAAATCATTTATTTGTTAAGTAATTTTCTAAAAGTTACATTCCTATTACATACCACATCTCATCATTTTTCTCAAAAAAAATTGAAAAAGGCAAGAATAAACTATAAATATTATATGTACATGCATTCATGTCAAATTTAAATAAATATCAACCTTTTCTTATTACCTTTACTCTTTCCTACGCCATACCTTTGCGCCATTCTTTCATTTCTTTTATTGCACTATTTTCTAAATTACCCTCATAGTCCTCACGACACGTTCCATTCCATTCCGCACATTCCAACGTGCTATTACAAAACCTACACGAGTTGCAAATAGTTTAGGGAAAAGGTATTATGGTACTTTCACTTTCAGTCATACAATCCAAATTTAAGTCTAAAGAACAGTAATCTAAAAAGAAGAATGACCATAATTAAAAAAAAACAATATAAATATAAAATATTTTAGAATCAGATTAGGTTAATAGTTTCTGTCAAATTTCCATGATTAACCTCCAAATTAAGTGTTAAGTATCTTAAAATATCTCTGTATTTAAAAAACTAACAAAATAAAATTGACCACAAAACCCCACTGTTAATAGCGGAATAATCATTATTTAATTTAGTTATTTAATCATCTCTCGAATGGGATAATCCATATTATTCATGTATTTTTATGTATATATGTTTGTGATGTCATATTGTATGTCCACGCTACCCGCGACACAGGGAATCCTAATGCGGGGGTGTGAGTATGTTAACGTTTTTTTTATTTGGTAATACTAGTCAGTGTTCTGAATGCTTAAATAAGATGCATACGAGTAATTTCTAATAAGTTAAGGGCGTATAAAGCTCTTGACTTGACTTGATTAACTCATAAGGACATTTAAATACGAGATCCATATGTACGTGGGTAGAATAAGCCTTATTATTATTATTATAAATTTAATATGGCTAAATCGGATTATCTATGCTATTATGTAAATCTGTCCAGCTTCTCTGTAAGTTTCGAGATAACTCAAAAACTGCTTGACCGATCTTAATGAAAATTGATATGTAGTGAGAACACGTAATTGTGCATATGATAGGCTATATAAAATATCAGTAAACTTAATGATGTCCTATCAATGCAAAGAACACATTTTTTTTAAATAATCATGTATATTATAATTAATAGTCTAAACCAAACGAAGTCGGATGGGGCCGCTAGTTTATACTATATTTTGAGAAATTATTAACGGATAAGCTGACTTTAGTATCTTTTTCATACTTGACTTAATTTGAAAGTTTTTAACTGACTTACATTTTGAATTAATAGTTTATGGTAATGAAAATCGATTATGTTATACTGACATACTGTTATATTCAACTGAAATTGAAATAGAGATTTAAATAACTTTAAGTGGTTACATCTAGGCTTCTTAAAAGTAATTTTATAGCCATGAGACGAGCACATAAACATTCCAAGGTTTATAAATAAACAGTTTTTGTACGTAGAAACGCGTATATAAGATATTTCCTAAAAATAATCAGTAAACATTTCAATTACCTTAAAACAAAACTTTTTAAAACTTTATTAGACCATATACAAGATATGTTAGGAGTAGTAATATTACAAGCATTTAGTGCTTGTCGATCTTTACAACAAGGCGGAGACATCAAAGGTTAGCTGACAAGAGATTCAACATTGAATGTCCTTTGAATACTGATATCCAATTTTCTCAGCTGGAATTTTATAAGGGTCCGGGATCAAAACATATAATTGTATACGAGTACAACTCGAGAACGAAGTCAAAGTCAAAGGCCAAGGAATGCCTTCGCTTTCCTAGCAGCACCAAAAGATGACCTGGTAAATACGAGTGCCTTACAGTTCACGGAATTTAGAAAGAAAAACGCATACGTTTATTAGCCGACTTCTAAACGGAGGAGGTTTTATGTTCCTGTGTCTATATTTTTTATGTATGTGCAGACATAACTTCATTGTTTATTAACCGATTAAGACGTGATTTTCTTTGGTGTATAGAAAACAGTTAGCAGTTGATCCCTTAAATATGGGAAGGATCTGATTATTGGGCAGCCCCATTTATCTTCATAAAGATGAAGAGGAACTTCTAACCAGGAAGCAATATTTCAGCCGAGTTTAAAAGTTATTTGCTTTGGTAACAATATTCAAATTTCAAAAGCAGTCCATCATGGATCATCTAAGGTCTGATGATGTGTTGGTGTATGATAGCTGGCCAACAGAGGCCTGAACCTAATGTACGTTGACAGTCAACACAGCAACTGAATTATATAAAAATGTGATATGGTTGAATTTTACCAGGGATGTGGTAGCTATTCCGGGTAATGAACCTTGCTTATCGATGCAATAAATAAAATGGTATTAACTTAATTCATTGCCTTCGTGATAATTAATTTGTATTTCTCTTATAACTGTAAATTACGAAAAAAGCAATTTATTTATTTTGTTACCACATTTCATTTTAAAATTAAACAAAACATCGAATACTTGCCTTTAATTAACACGATAATATTCTGTCATTGTTAGTTAAATATTCCAAGCTAATTTAAGTGAGATAGCTCCAATTCATTGACGATTTTACATCAAAAACTTCCTTTACCGATACTAGGTAATTAATCTGCATTAAACATGTATGATGAAGCAATTATCGAATTGTATCAGTTTAACTGGCGTCAATGTAAATAAGAGGATTGTTACATATACGAAATAAGTAAATAAATAATACCGTATTTTCACAAAGATCTTAAGTTAACATTAATCATAAATTCTTCATTAGAGCATACACTAGGTAGTCCTGATGCATGACTTAAGTAGCATTCATTGTTTTTTACAGAATCAGTATTGACGATAAAACTAGAACATTCAAATCAATAGTTTAAGAAGTGTACAACAATTATGTCCATATTAGAGCGTTGAATTAAAGTACAATTCTCCATCCTAATTTCAGTTAACTTATGGCTCCTAGAGATAAAATAAAACAAATTTTAATTGAACCCATCTGAGGAAGATGTCGTCGTTTTAAATCCCTATGAAACATTTACATTCTTAGATTAAACAACAGAAATTCTACTGAGATATGGAATTGCTTATGATTTGTGAGAATCGGTACATTATATATCAGATTGTAAGATCAGGATAAATGACCTCGATAAAAATTCGTCTCCTTTTTATCTCTTTTCTCTTTCTTCGTATCTTGCTCTTGATCTTGATATCGAGTCAAACGCGTTAGAAGAATTATTAAATTCATCGATTCACGATATAGGGTCACCTTTCAGTATTTCAACAAGAAATACATTTTTATATCTAGATTAGCTATCTCCTCGAGAGCTATTGGCATTGATGGCTTAGCTCGAGAATTTTTACTTATTTATTTACATTTTATTACTTCTGTGTTTTTTTTCTCTTTTTCGTCTGCTTGGAAATCAGCTACCATAAATTAGTAATGTACCATAAATTAGTATCTAAAGGTATTTCTAATCTAACTTATGTATCCCATTTCCGCTTTATATTTACGTTACCATTCCTCTCTAACATTTTTGAACATCGACAACTTATGATAAATTACGACTACCTGATCACTAATAATACAACTACGTTCGGGTTGAACAAATAGCCTATGTCCATATGCATCCAGACTAATGTACCGTTCAATAAAATATTTTTTCAGGTATGTGCCTTAGTTCCAGAGATTACCCTACGCATACACAAGCTCACAAAATTCGTACTCTCTGTTTAAATGTTAATATAGATTTTTACTCAATATCCTCGTCAACCGTAATAAAAACGCACTTGACAAAGAAACACGATTGCGATGAAAGGTTGACAGACTTATCTGTCACTAAAATCTGACAAGTGTTTCGTCCGTCTACCACAGTCTTTCCATGATCATAATTCAATAACTCAGTAGTAATAATAATAACTAATTAATTAATCAATAATTAATTAATTAATTAATAATTAATTGTTTAAGTTATCAATAATAGTAACTAAGTTAGTTTTAAATTATTGATGTTAAATACAAATCGTGAGTATACTACAATACTCAAGAGAATTGAGACTTTGATACATAACGGTACACAGAAATAAATATTTCAAACGTCATATCTAAATTAAAATATACTTTTAGTAAAACAAAATATAGATCAGATGTAATTGACCGTTTACTTTAAACGCCACATTAAAGAAATTCATTGCGGATTGAGAGCCATTGTAGTATAATTTTCCTCGTAGACTTCCGATCAATTTGCCTTTTGTTGTCTGGACATTAAACCGCCTTACTTTAAAAATTTAACTAAGTCTCAATACTTTTAGTAATTTGTGAATTCAGTTGAAAAATGGATAACTCATTTTAACCGAGCTACAAAAATATTAAGTAAAGAGGCAAATCAATATTAATTTTTTCTTAAAGGAACAGACCGCGATTTTATAGGATAAATTATTTCGTGTTTCTTACCCTTTCTGAATATTAGTAATTGTAAATAAAAAAATAAATAAACTTTCACACATTTCACCCTCGCATTAGGCTGGTGACATGGAGCTACAGAAATACGAGTAAGACATTATAGATACCCATGATCCGAGAAGTAAGTAATTACCTGTCCCATAAATATACGCCCTGGTCGAAATTCGAATCCGAGAGCCTTCACTCAATATGCACTGTCACTAACTCACTATCAACTGAGCTACAGGGTTGTGAAAATTTGTTACTTTTATATATATTTTTTTTACCTTTTAAGCAGCTTGCCGCTGCAGACTGTAAAAAGGTATACCAATATATAGGTTTTTTGTGTCAATAGTGTTTTTTGTTTATAGTTCTATTAAGTCTAAAATTTAGTTAGGATTTATTACTGTCAAGCATTTATATCATATGAAGCATGAGAACATTTTATTCATATTATGCCTTTGTCATCGAGACCATTTGCGTGACACAAAAAAAAAAGCGTCTCATTGACAAATAGAATAACGTCTCTCTCGTTATATTTCTTCGCTCGTCTAGCTGTTGTGAAGCAACGGTTTCATTTACTTTAACATGTTTTGTTTTGGGCATGTTTTGTAATGAAAACCATAGAGTAATGTTTGTTAATGGCCCCGTGTTGATATTTCTACGTCGTTTGCACACTTTGCTAAAAGTCGACGCAGTCAATAGATACCTCTTTAGCTCGAGCACAATTACGCTTTCACCTTAAAAATCTAAATCTCTCTCTACTTCTTGTCTATTATTACCTAAAAGATAAATTAATTCGTTTAAATTTGAATTCCTACGGTCTGTCATTATTGCTCCAGTGAAAGCATTAGGATTTACACCCATACCCCGCTCTGTTAGTTCGTCTATTTTTATTCTAAACTGTATATATTACATTTTACAGTGAAATTTGAGTAAAGGAATGTGTTTAAATATTTCTGCTGAATTATACTAACAAACTTCTTTCAGTTGCTGCGCAATATTCAAAATCTATTAGTCGGAACCATTTGATATAAATCTCTTTTTAATAGTATTTAATAATTATTATATTGTTTAGAAATATACGTGGATAAACCTAGGTAAATCTGATATAAACTTATCAATTTTCCATTATTTCCAGAGCTCTTCATTTCATAAAGATTGCTATCATTCATGTTAATTCTCAGTATTCTGAGTAACATTGACACTATTGACTTTGTTTAGTTTACAAAAAGGCACTAGCAATTACACAAAAATTAACTAAATTTTATTTAATTTAAGCTAAATAACAAATAAAGACAATACCAAAAATGTTTCATCATCTTTCATCACGCAACTTAGGAACAAAGCCTCTTAACAATGTACATTAATATACAGTTGTCAAAGTTATAATAAGGGCTTAGTACAGCCACGGAAAATACTTGATTTTCTAAAACCTTTTGAAATTCAGTTATCAGTTAATATAAAAAGTGCTTGAGATTCTCGGGGCGGGCCTACGCCCAGCAGTGGGAGTTGCCCGGCTGACATGGTGATGATGATAAAAAGTGCTCATGGTTCTTAAAATTTGTACGAATAAAACAAAAATCATGTAAAAATCAATATTCTTTCTTGCTTGTGTTCCACAAACAGGGGAAGTTAGATGAGAATTATACAGAGATTTATTATTATACTTCAATAGCCTAACGTTACTTAAATACCAATAAAAAAAAATTAAAACACATAACACAAGCGATCAAGATAAACTCCAGACTTAATACGGATAACTATAACATATTAATTGAGGATATATTTTTTTACTATTCGAGGCTAAATTATTCTTGAAATAGTGAAATTATTTTAAAGGTCTTTGGTCCTAGGAATAATTGAGGTTTATACAATACCTAATATGAAAAAATAAAAGGATTGTCATTTAATATTCTTCGGACGCAACTAATCCGCTTATGCTGCAATGCGCTGTGTTATCTGATGGGCGAAATATGTTAGCGCTCCCATTGTGTCTAAATATACCTACTGCAAAGGCCGAGTATGCTCCGTGCTTACTCAAGAGTGCGGAAGTGGAATACTAAGCTTATCTCGAGCTTAGGAGCAATGTACTTGAAATATTAACTGTTGTGATAACATAGTTTTCACCTCACTACGTTTGAAAGGATGCCTTTACTAACAAAGGCGCCCTTTTTAACTTATCTAATTAAGCTATCACAGTAATCACCTTGAACGCCAAACTGGCACACGGTGGCGAGTCTCCCGTTTTGAATTCTGCACCTCCTCTTATATTTTAATTTATGTGCGTATTACAAATTAATTGTCACCTACAGAGGTAATACATTCTATATCATTGTAAATGCAAGATGGCCGCCGCTACTAAATGGCGGTTTACATATTTTTTCACGAATACCTCAATATGGGTATCAAATGAAAGGCCTTCACTAGTGGAATAGTAGTACACTATGAAATAACAAAATTAAGAACTAAGCACTTGAAAATATTTTTTTTTTTTTAAGTTAAACGGTTTTATTGAAAATAAAGATAATAACGATGTAGATAATGTACTAAAAGTTAAAAAAATTATTCCGTAAGTCCTAGATACCAGTCATCACACCACTCTCCTAATCAATCTAGGGCATTGATCAGACAAAAAAATTAAATCATTGGGCGCGTGAAATTTCTATCAAGTCAACCGCTATGTCATTATAAATGCTATTTAAATATTTACTCAGGTTACGCTACGCCCAAAGATTTATTACAACATGCAAAGTTGACGATAGTGTTGTGTCTTCCGACATTAAAAACTATGGACCATTGTACGTTGTTGAATTCACTTACACTTTAGCAGTATTATACAACAAAAATCCAAAACCACACCTTAACTCACAAACATAACAGTCTGTAAAAAATCCTACAATATTTTGAAATTACAATATTACAACTGTAGAGTTACATGTAATTAGAGTACACAGTTAAAAAATCAAACTAAGCAAAACAAAGCGAATAGAAATTACAACAGAGTAACGATTTATCGACATGAAGTATGCTTAAATACGTTTTCGGTCACGTAAGCTGATACGATTAGTAATGCTCGCCTGCTGCTTTTTACGGACTCGTGTAATGCTGATGTTCGATGAATTGGCAAATTGATTTATTGTTGGATCCAGTTACTTATATCCTAAATGACCCCAAACATTAGCAGCTCACAGCAGCACTCTTTCATTTTACTCAAATGTATACAACTAGAAAAGTTTTGTAACCTACAAACTTTGCCTTTTAACAAGAAATGATTTACTAGTTCAAAGTTTTAATCTTGTCAATTTGCAATATTGTCCATCGCTTAAAATTTGATACAAGCCATGGGGCTAACAGAGCTTGAAGGCTAATTCATATTTTTAAGACATCCTGGCCAGCATTTGAAGCTGAAAATCAAGGTTTTGTATAGTTTTGGATCACACAACAGTGATCATCACAGGATGATTTATAACACTAATTCCAATATAATTTGGAAACCTTCCAGGCTAATGGATCACAAATAACGCAACAAAGTGAAATGCCGCTGTCCTATTTACGTCTATGAGAATTAATGTTGCTAGATAAGGATAACGACAATGAGATAGGATCGCAGTTGCTAAATGGTCGGACCGAACATTTATACGATAAACAAGTTTGAATGGCAATTAACATTTAATGCAAGTTACTCGTAAACAAGCAATTTTCTATGCGTATAATATTAAAAATAATGCATCTTATGTTAAGGCACTCAGTACCTGAACTATTAAGAATTTCCAACAAGATTGTTGCAACTTCGATATGAATTAGAGCCCTGATACTCCTGTATCACGCTGTAGAAGTTTCTGAATAGCTTGCATGTGTGTTCTGAATATAGAATAGAGAACAATGAGGGCAAGGTAACCCCATATCCTGACAAGAAATATCCCTTTAATTAAGTAAAGACTAGTGGAACTTTAAAAAGGTTTTTCTCTTGTCAGTCTCTGCTAACAATACATCCGTGAATTACTTCATTAAGACTGTTGTATTGAGTTTAACTATCAAAGTTATTTAATTTTTTTTAACAAATACGAAGGAGCCACGTAAATCAGGTGGATTTTGTACATGCAAGTTTACTACCTTGATTAAAAAAAATGTATGTTCTTCGATGCTTTCTGAAATTCGGTTTTTTTAAGTAACAGCTGGCAATTGAGCAGATAGACTACCTCGGGTAACGCGTTGCTCGTTAATCGAAAGACATACCTAATGTCACTCGTTAACTGTCTTGCTACCTTTGCAACTAAAACACATATAATTATAATAATTATATTTTCAGCTACCGCTAAAATCATCAAGGGTCGTAAATATATTGGTTTATTGGATAGCTACATATTTATGGCGTTTGGTGTTGAAACTTTGGGGCCATGAGGTCCTTGTGCTTCGGAGTTTCATAAACACCTTTCTTCTCGTTTAGTCGACGTCTCTGTTGACCGTGTGGATAGTTTAGGTCGAACTCAAGAATGGAAGGAATTTCTTTCGCCCTAATAACATTTCATTTTTGCTAAACATTTTGCTACTAGGCCCAACGTTGCACACAATTGGCTCTATTGATTTTATCGCAACATTTAATTGCGTAAATAACGTGGAATTGTTCGGATTATACGAATTATTTCCCCACTAAACCGACATCGGCAGTCGTCCAGCGTTTTCAATCATACTACCACTAGAGCTAACATTGTTGCGAAAGGAGATGTCTCCAGTCGTTTAGTATAGCATAATATGCATATACATGTGGAGTAATGGAGCACCGGAATCTCTGGTTGCTCTAAATTCAAGTCTGTTGGGAAATCGTGAGCTCAAATTCGATTTTGACATCAATACAGATAACATTTGATTCAGTTTATAACTAACGTGTTCAAATCCAACGTGCTTGAGCATCTGGTGTAGTACAAACTAAGTTGTTATTTAAGAAAACAACATTCATTCAATCTCTTTTTAATATTTTTTTATCATGATAATTTTACGAACACTGTACTTACGATTACTGTGCTTTTAAAAATTACGAAATACATTTAACTAGGAATAAAGAGTCAAAAACTTACGGTGCTCAATTCTTGGATTTAAATTATGTTTTTAATATTGTATATTTCATTACATTCTCTCCTATACGAGTGTATGTATCCAACTGCGATTGAATGGTTTCATAGTAATTCGCATGGCCGTTGGCATTATAGGCTACTTAAGGGTTCTTACACTTACTAAATATTTAGGGATCCTATAGTTATTTATCTTATTTCAATCAGATATATGGCAATTTTGAAATTGAGTTTTAAGCTCAATTCGACCAGGCATTGATATCTGTACATATGATAAAATTCTAATTGATCGCTTTCTGTACATGAAAGATATATGAGAGAATCTATTATCAGGGGCCTTTATTAACCCAATAGAACCCAAAAAAATTGTTGTTAAAAATTTTGTCTGTGCGTTTGTGCGCGCTACTCTCAGAAACGCCTTAACCGATTTCATTTCCGTTTTCACTAATGTATTTGTAGTAAGCATCACTTAATATTTAAAGTACGTATCATCTAAATCCGCCCATAAATAAAAAAACTTATAAATTAATTTAAAATAATCTAGGTACTATTTCTTAGCGTAAAGCGTAGTTTTTCCGAAGCGAAGCGAGGGCAGTATGCGAGTAACAAATAAGTATTCTTGCCCATTTTATAAATTCTGTATTGTGAATATATCCATGGCACACCCGATTAACGTAATCCTATTTATAAGCATTATAGTGATTAAATGTTTATCGAAATAAGTATTTTCAGGTAGGTACGCAGTGAGGAAAATATTTTACCTTTACAATTTCCGTGACGCTCAATCGAATTATAATTTGTGTTATGCGCAACAGCGTTCTAATATCGAAAGAGCGTTACGTTTCATTATGCTTATATAAGTAGGAACGTGTTTAATAAATATAAATATTAATGCTAAGAAGACGAAGAAGAAATATGATTATAGCGAATAGTGGAGTGGTGCTGAGAAAATGGAGTGGAGTGGATTCGAGAAGAGGTAAGCGGAGACGATAGGAACGGAGCTGAGTGAAATGGACTTATTTAGATTAATCCATATCAAAGGTTTAATTAAAAACCTGGAATCTTTAAAGACCTTGATGTGGAAACAGAAAATACATATTGTTGATGACTTGGTGATAAATCAAACGATTTTTGATCCTTTTATAGGTATAATAACTTGCCCTTTTTACAAATTGTGTTGTTGAAACAATGAACATTACACTTTTTACGTATTC
>PDGT01000106.1:546023-603356 GCA_003671415.1 Megathymus violae | reverse complement strand
TTAGTCATTATTTAATGTTATGTGGGAAACAACGGCAAGAATTTGTATTACGAAACAAAATGGAGGATGCAAATCTACGCGCGAACACTCTCTTTGCGTGACGTAATTATACTTTTTTCGTTTGCAAAAACACAATATTGGCACAAATTAGGCACTCGCGAAATATAGAAAAGGAAGGATTAAAGTAAAAAGGATGATTGGCCTGACCTGAATGTTCCTGCTGGCTCCTGGTCGAACGTCCGTTTTATGCAGCGACGATTTATTTATTTATCCGGCTCGAAGGACCAAATGTTGATGACTTGGTGATAAATCAAACGATTTTTGATCCTTTTATAGGTATAATAACTTGCCCTTTTTACAAATTGTGTTGTTGAAACAATGAACATTACACTTTTTACGTATTCGTGTTACTTTCGTTGGCTGAAGCGATTAGTGACGCGTAGAAAAAAAAAAAAAAGCAATTGAATTTCTAACGGCGGACGCCCTCCGCCCCGCTCCCCGCTCCTCCGTCGGTGTCGCCCGCGCGGAAATGTTGCCAGCACAATTATTGCACGCATAGACACATATGAATGTTCCAAATTACAACTCCGATAAAATGTTCTTCGAAATTTACTAATTTGAATCCTTAAACCCTTTTCACGTTGAAACTTGCAACTAACTGCTCGCCCGTTTCTATTCGTTTTAAATAGCTTCCCACAAACGAAGGTTATCTGATGTTGCGCTTCTGTTTTCAAAATATGTCGTGTAAGTTTTAATTGACCGAGATTAGAGCTAGTTTGGCAAACTATTGGGCCTATTTTGTGAAGTTCATTGGGTCGATCTAATTAAACTATTCGCAAATGACTAGTGATAAAATCGAAAAAGGATACACTATGGATTAAACGTATTCAAGAAAAATATTAAGGTTAGGTACATAATAAATAATAAACTTTTGATAATATAATGAATATTCTTTGCTACATAGCGTGGTTGAATATTAATTTCACAAATGCAAAAAATATATAAGAATGGAGCATAAAACTAGCGTTGCTGCTTTTATAGCATTATTAAGTTATTAAAAATAAAATAAACAGTGTGATGAAAAACGTGGAACTCATCATGCTCTAAGAAACTACAATATTCTATACATACATACATACATAAATATATATAGATACATAGTAGAGATTGAGGTACATTGTGTATAAAGGAGTATTTTTTTATGTAAATAGTCGACGAACGAATAGACGAGCCACCTGATGGTAAGTGGTCACCATCACCCATATACATTAATAGACCAAAATCATCACTGATGCGTTGTCGACCAAAAAAAAAAACAACGAAAAAAGTACTGAATCTCAAGCCCTCAGCCTGAGAGCTAAACTAGCAGGTTTCACGGAAAGATAATACCAGTAATAATATTAATGACTTAATAATAAATCTTTTATCTTTTGCATTTAAAACAAATACCCTAAAGATACATCCTTTACACTATATGAATAAGGTATTAAAAATCGGGTGAGTGATTAATATAGTTATTATTTTCCCTATACACACAAATATACGTCGCCATTTTCAACAATTTTTGAGACTTAATAACCCACCATTATCACTACAATTCGTACGAAACTTACACAGGCCCTAACAATATCAAGTTTGATAAAACTAATTCTTTTCTTGGTCATGTATATAATATATGGTCTATGTAATTTCGGTGAATTGTAGATACTAGATTTCTTTATCTTTAGATTGTTTCGCGTGCAATTATGATTCATAGGCATAGAGTAAATAGGTACGAAAACAAAATTGTTATCGACTGCATCTCGCATGACAAACTCAACATAGTTTATTTTAAGTAGCGTCGAGTGATTAGTTTAAAATCGATAAGTAATTCAACTTATTGATAAATAATTAAACATTTATAAAATTTATCACTTGAGGCGTCTTATTTATAAATCTTACGGAAATTAATTTTCATTTAAATATAGTAAACCCTACCCTCCATTATTAATTCGCTTTTTAGAAGCATTTTTAATACAACTTTTCTTTTAAATTACGTTACATATTCCTGTAAATAAATTTGTAAAATATAGCATCAAAATAAAGTTAAGGGTAGGCATATTACGAGTACATTAAATACTTAAATCGTGTCTTATGGAATTACTATTAAACTTTTCAATTAAATTAGATACTTTAAATGTTTCCATACAGAAAATTGATAAAGAAATTTCCTAGAAACAGAAATTTTAATGAACATTATTCACAATAGCCTAAATCGCGCTCTCGACGAATAGGTACGACCCCTTTAACGGTACAACATAAAATTCTATTTTGAATTCTAATACTCTCACATATTTACACTGGCACTACTTATACTAAGATTAATACTAAGATTTTTACAGAAATGGACTCGGCGTCTCTGAATAAATAAAACCTGCATTAAGAAAGATCACCTTAACAATGAACATTCACATAGATATCATAAAAACCGATCATAGAGTTTAATTTTGATGGAAAAACTACAAATATGTTAATTGATGTAATGAATCAAATTAAACGAAACTTCATGGGATACAATACAAATTACATTCTTCGCTGAGGGAAATTGAGTCCAATTATTACCAACGAAAGTTCTGAAGTTCTTAAAGATTTTTTGGTAAACTGACACTGACAGACCGTTAATATTGCTATCTTTCTTTAACTGACCGCAAAAAAGAGGGAGGTTCTCCATTCGTTTGTATTTTTTAGTTACCTCAGAACTCCGCCATTTATGAAGCGATTTGGAAAATTTCCCATTTAAATTGGAAGAAAAACTACTATACCTAAAGATGAAAAATGGGAGATGAAATTGTTTCACGCTTAGGCAATGGGATCAATTATTTTTTTATAATTTCGATTGGAAGTCGACGTCGTTTATTTAATATAATATTTGTTATTTACATATGATAAACAATGAAATATAACTATTAACATTATAGTAAAATATGAAGCAAACCCTTTAAAGTCAAAAGCAATTATAATTCGATTCTCGATTACATCCAAAGTAGGTTCCAAAAAAAATGAGTAGTGCAACATTTTTCCTTCATATATGCAATTTTTTTGTAACTTTTAAAAGTAATATTTAAAGATACATAAGAAGTTATAGGAAAATTAATAATTACCTCGAACTCCGACTTATCTTCGAAATTACTGAGCCTAAAATGAAAGAAGAAGTACGCAACAAAGTTAAGAAACTTATAATACGTACTGAGATTAAAGCAACAATCCTAACACGAAATAACCACAGGAAATGGATGATTCGTGGATATAATTATTTATTACTGAATAAATATATTCGAGACCGCTTCGAATAGTTCGTTGTCTTTTTGAGATCTTTTGAAACAATATGCATTTCGGGTACAACAAAATTATTACATTTAATAAGCTTTTCCAGAGCGTCATATCTTAAGTATTGAGTTTCGTAACATCCCCTGGAACGAAATTCTAACCGTACTCAGAGATTAATGAAGGATCAATGTCCCAAGTAAAAGCTTGCTTTTAACTATATGTAATGTTTTATTAATGAAGTGGTTTTTCAGCGTAACGGTGTTCTACGAAGGCATTCATTTAAAAAAGCTCATATTAGCATATCACTTATACTTAATACCTGAATCGTTTATAACCTTACTGCTTAATTAAACCACATCAATGATCAAGTAAAGCGATTTCTGGCGTAATGATTACTTTTGGAATAATTTTAAAATGCTTCCTTGCTTCGGTAGGCGAGCTAAGTTGTCGCTTTCGATTGCTATCGTTAGATTTTAAAGGCATTAGACCGATATATGAGTTTTCCAGTATCAAATAATAAATAATGCGATTCCTCTTTTTGTGTTTTTTCTTATGTGTGTTGTGCTTTTTCCTATTATTAACTAGTAACCCACCCTCGCTCCATTCCATGATGTTTCATCCATTTCCCAAAAAGAAAAGTATCCTAGATCCACAATAAGAACTCAAAATATACCATACCAAGAATCATCTAAATTTCTTCACTGGCTTTAGTTATTGGTACATGTTACACGTGTTCAGACATACAGGCAGCGAAAAAATCCATAAAAATATGTTTAGGACTGTATATTTTTCGTAATTAACTCTCAAGGTGACGTATCCCTGTCTTGATAAGCAGCGTTACTCAAGAACAGTTCTAAATCTAACGTCACTTCGTTGATCTCACATGAACTGTCAAAAAACAGCGGACTTCGTAAGTGATAAAAATAAATCAATTTTTAAACCTTATAATAAACAAACCGAGGCGATTTTTTAAATAATTATTTTATTTGTACTGTATTTAATAGATTTCTAAGTTTATTGCATTATTAACAAACATTTTAACTATTTTCTGCTCTGTTTTTTACTTTGTATCCCTTGTAGATACAAACAACATCTGTAAATATAATAAAATCTCTCTATTTTCTTATGTAACAGTCATCATCTGCATTAAAATCGTTATAATTGACGGCTATCATTGTTTCACCACCACGATTTTTGTGTTTTTAATGATATTTCAACCCAACTACATACTAGTATAGGTCAAAAATACAATAATCGTGAGTACTTGGTACAATTAAAAATTTATATAACCGCGATAACATAAAATCATTCCAAATTCCATCTGAATCTATTCATTGATTGTAACGCGATGCCGCTACAGCTGATGGACAGACAAATATTCCTCAAAATATGTAACAAAGTCTACTTATAGTAAAATTTTCATAAACATCATAAAACATGACGACCTCATAGCCCAGTTGGTAGTGACTCTGCCTGCAAAGCGAGAGGTTCCGGGTTCAATTTCCAGCCCGGGCAGACATTTATGTGACAGATAAATGTTTGTTCCCGGGTCTTTGATTATTATTATTGATTATTTATATTATTTTTGATTGGTGTCTGTAATTCATATTTGTGTATGTCCATACCACCCGCAACACAGGGAATCCTAGTGCGGAGGTGTGAGTGTGTAAACGTTTATTTATTATTCATTTATTTATCGTATACCAATTTGACTTCATTATAGTTTTAATTGTAAGATAAAAAATTGCAAAAATCTTTTATATCAAAAACGACTCTCATGGGTTTGAATTCTATACTGTATCTGTACTTAGAAATCCTGTAGAAATTGAAACATTTAGTTTTTCGTAAAGCATTTCCTGTAATTTTTGGAACAATATTCCATATTTTCTTGAAAATTTTTGTGTTAGTAATTTCGAAGAAAACAACGAAAAGGATCAAACTTCAAGGACGTACTATGCCTGTTACTTATTTGACAATTGTGAATATCTTATTATTTTATTGTAACAACTGAAGGTCTAAACATACCACAATAATTACCGCGAACGCTTTTGCAGTTCGAACAATGCTGATTGTTCGCGGCTTTATTGAGTGCGCAATGCGGTACCGCGTCGCACAGGGTTTAATTGCCGCTTAAGGCACTTCGCAGTAAGAGGTCAGCCACGTCCGTTATGCCGCGATGATCCTGCGCAACAATATACGACCAGAATAAACCGAGCGGTCCCTGAAACATTTTCTGGTGTGCGTTTTTAAATATAACATTCCATATCATTGCGGCAAAATTGCCAACCCCCCGCTGACAGCCGCCTGTAGCGCCATAGTATAGGGCTTATCTGCTTAATCTGTAAGAATACAAAAAAGTCGTATCGCCAAAACACAAGATTGTATAATATTGACCGGATAATTTTCGGTAGTAATTTAGAAAATATTGCACACTTAATCAGGCTGTTCTTTCGGAGCTTAGGTTTTTATTTGTGACACTGAAGGTGTAACCATAGAACTATAAAAGACTCATGTTATTCCTAAATGCTATATATGTATAATGTACACTGGGAGCAACATGAATTTATAAATAGAATCAGGTACCAAGTATAATATAAGAATATCGTTAAATAATAGTATACTCTGTACCAGAATAAACACCGAACAACAAAATAATTATAACAAAATAATTTACTGCAACTAAAGTATAGTTTATTTAGGTGTTGATCATAGGAATACCTCCACAATATCCACAGAAGGTACTGACTAAAGACAAACAAATAAGAATTCCGTGACGGTAACAAAAAGTTAAATGAATCTTTATTTTGAATTTACGCGTTTTTACTGTTTTAAATACTCATACTGAATAATTTGTTTTACTCTTGAATATAAATGACTTCAAGGTTACAGCGTTACATGTGGACAGCATGCATCGTTACTACAGCTACTCATCAAGCCGATATTATTTCATATTTAAACGTAAGCGTAGGATGGCTTATAGAAGGTTGAGTTAAACGCCATCATTATTTCATTGTATATGGGAAGTAAGACGTCAATACGCGTAAATTAATATAAATTGTCCTATAGATACATGTTTGGCGATCGCTTCGCGTTGTTCGAATAACACTTATTCAAGTTGTTGTTATTTTATACCTACAACAAGGTATTTAATACAACACTCATATGAAAACAGAGTATTTCTATTGCCAATTTACTCTAGCAACCCTTCTCGTAAAACCTTTAAATGCCCACTAAACCTTTATTTAAGACTAGCAAACTGCCCTCGTGTCGCTTCAGGAAAACTATGCCTTACATTATTTTAAATTAATTTATATATTTTTTTATTTATGGACGGATTGCAATGAAACAAACTTTAAGTATTAAGTGTCGCTTACTGCAATACATTTGTGAAAACCAGAACGAAATCGGTTAAGCCGTTTCTGAGATTAGCGGGAACAAACGCACAGATAAACAGACAAAAATTCTAACAACTATTGTTTTGGGTTCTATTGCGTTAATAAAGGCCCGTAATAATGTTTTCTTTCATATATCGTGCATGTACAGAAAGTGATCAGTTAGATTTTTATTATTAGTATAGATAGATCAAGATTAAATGTCAATTGAACAGATGTGCGCGGAAAAATGGAAACGTTTCTCGACTTTAACATCTGCGAATAGTTAAGGATGCTCTTTAAGGGATTCTTATTAGCTCACAGGCGTTCAACCTTCAATTACTACAGTTGTTGAAACTGATTTATATACAAAGTGAAGTATTGCTGTAAGAGCTGTACAAATACAAGGGCGGGTTTTATTAAAGTTGATTCACTCAATGTAATATGTTTAAATTGATTGATTATTTATTCAACGTTACATATACAACAATAATACTTATTATAATTTAGTGACAGTTATACATACCCCAAACATTATTCTTAATAATCTTGATCCTATTTAAGAATTCGCAACTTTTGGCACTGATTACATTTTATAGCAAAATATACTAGGTAATTAATCGAGATATCAATCATTGTGTTGTATGAATTCGGTTATAACTTTTGCTTTATTGGCCTGATCTTGAGTGTGTTTATATATATATATTTTTTATGTGGTTGTCTGTGAAGTATACGGGCCGTCACACATTCCTGACTTCAAGCGTACTTTGTCTAATCATTGTACATCCTGCGTGTGTGTGAACAACGGTCGCGGTACAAACCGCCTAATTTAACTCCAAATATACCGATATGTCCTAGTTGGGTATTTTAACTGGCTGATTAAGCACCACTGTCCTTCGAAACTAGACGATCCCGTAGTTAGTGAAATCGGTTGCCATTCGAGTAGTTTCGGATCAATTACCGGCCGTGGAAAACATTTATGTGATAGAAAAATGTTTGTCCTCGGGTAATTGAGTGTATTTTAAATAAGTCACTACGATAAAAAGTTTTTAAATTGTTTCAATCGCAGTATTTAAAATTATTTGAACAATTGAATGTTATGTTTATGCTAGTTCAGCATGAGTAGCTCTACACTGAGCAGACATTGACACAACTATCTAGTTGTAGAATAGTTGTAGACATAACTGACTATATGTAGTGTAAATGTAGGTCATAAACCAGCGCGGGGCTTATGAGGACGTGATATATTTTTTTTGTAAACAACAAAAAAATTCAAAAATTTTTTATACCAATTTCAACAGTATGACAGAATGATCTTACACTAAAAGCCGATTTTCAGTTGAACTACAGATAAAATTCGTTACACCCAAGTGCATTATGTGTACTTTTTACAAAAAATAACACTACATGTTCAGCACAAAACGAAACAAAAGTTAATATTGGTCTTAACTTTAGATTGAAAAGAAAACGAGAGAATAGGTACGACGCGAGAAACTTTATAACTTGTGCTCGGTATGGGACTGAATATCCTTTCATTTAAGGGATGCCTGTAGGTATATAAAGATATTAAAGCGGACAATACAATGTATATGTACGCATAATCACCATTTATCACGACGTATCCGTGTGTCTGACAGAATCGCTATTTTTCGTCCATAATAAAGCAACCAAATCCTTTTATTAAGATTTCGAGATATTGCTAAATATCTAGTAAAGTAATTGTTACAATATAATTTATTTGTCAACTAGTTAAATTCCTGTCGCTTCGCTTCAGAAAAACTACTCCTTACGTTTAGAAATAGCACCTGCATTGTTTTAGAACTCCCTGATCTTAATGCTAATACGTATTAAATAGACTACAGGCAACTACTGTTATTACTGATGGGAACACAAATATCGACAGAAGTTGTCATCATCGTAAACAGAACGAGATATTATTATAATAATTACATATTTTAAATTATTTACATTTAGATTAGAAAATACTAGCATAAAATAAAATAACTAATATGCTACAGTTGATTGAAAATTATGGACATTATGCCCAAAGCATTGAAAGGCTTTCTGACTCAGGCCATGTTTTCAATGCTAAAATTAACTATAACGTTGAACAATGAGGGGCACTGGTAAGATAGGTAAGAGCCTATTTTGGCTGCTATTTGCTTATACTAATGAAATGGTCGAAATCATGTTTATAAAAATAATGTTTTTTTTTTCTATATAAAGTGTACGTTTGTAATTGGTTTTCGAAAGATTTCTGGAAATAAAGCACTTCGTTTAAGCCTCCTAGTTGAATCTGTGATCGATTTTAGACAGGACTTAATTTTTTGTTTACGTATTTATTAATATTTTAAGTATTATATAAAAATATATAGTAACATAGTTTGATTACGCAAAGTCGGTATAAATTTAAACAATCAAAGACATGTGAATTGTATAAAACATAAACTTATATATTAATCAAAATATATCCACCCACTACTACCCATCAACTCATCCTCGCTTCGCATCAGAAAACATACTCCTTACATTTAGAAATAACAGATGCATTGATCCAGAAATAAGTTTTTGTTGGTTCTTAGAATTGGAAACACGTTAATTATTACAATGGTTGTAAAACAATTATTGCCCACTTAACAGAATTTCAATATTAACTTTTATTTCCTACCCCGGAATTGAAAAGTATCCTACATTATAACACATAATATAAGTAACTAATAGGCGCAGTATCATCAAAATCTGCTCAATTATTTAAGTGTGATACGAAGTCAGACTCACAGACAATGGCTAGAGATAGACTGAAACGAATGTCTGACAGTCTTTTTTTAGTTTTATATGAACACAAAAAAATAAAAAAAATCAATACAATATGAGTACATAAAAATTATACTCCCAGGATCTATCTCAGTTCAAACGAGGGCAAATATTTCTCGAAGTTCCACCATCATGAATATTAAGCACATACTGTTCTTTGAAATCATTAATGGCGTAAAATTCATACAGCTCATCAGATATTCAGCGAGCGCACTGCAACTTCTTGCGCGAGTCGTGAAAATCTTGTAACGTACCATTTTGTATTTCAAGATGAGCCAATCTGAAACAAGAAAAATACATTTGTATCTGTATTAGGACAGAAGGAGATAAACTGAAAATATTACTACTGTCAATACCATTACGCTTGGTCTATTAGGAATCAAATTGACAAATGGCAAATGAAAAAAATTCATGTATCTAAATATCTCCAATATTTATTTTGATTTTTTATGAATAGTAGTTTTGTATCTTCCCATAAATTATGCGTAAAGTATTTTATTACATTTTAGTGATAAAAGGGACAAATGCAAAAGTTCGTGCATTTTCTTAAACATCTTTGACATTTCATTTAGGAATTAGGGAGTCATCTCCCTCGTTTCAAATATGATATAGGATGCATTTCACAAAAGTTCTCAAAGTTCCCTTTAGGCAGATAAAAAATTGATATTCACTTAATGTTTACTGGCAAGCTATACCAGGATAGCATGAGATTTGAAGAAATTATCTGATTCATCAATAATTCTTATCACAATCTTGTTTTTTTTTTCTGTACATTTATCTCAAAAGATTCTAGTCATTCGCCAGGAAATTATATTATATTTAGTACAACAATTTAATTGCTTTTCGACAGTTCATTAGACATTAAGGAACTAGATTTGAGTAGCACAAGCAAATGATATACCATAATAATAATTACATCGATTCAATATTACGAGTTACCCACCTACCTCTTAATTAGGTAACGTCAACCTAAAAGCAATTACAGTGATGCTATGTGATACATTGAGATATATGTTAAATTGTTCTGTTATGAGCAATACTATTATAATTTGAATAAAGCAAGGCAAACGATGCATTGTCATTTTAACGAGACACCAATTAGGTACATACATATATGTGTATGATGGCAGTCGGACAATATACGAGAGAGATAGCAAAATCCGATTTATTCCCTCTCTTTACATAACAGGGAGCGGTCGATTATAAATATTTCTATGTGTCCATTAGTAGTTTAATAAAATAAATAAAGTGCTAGAGCAAGGTTATAGAGGTTATTTTGCTTAAAGCTTAAGTCTGAATCGCGTGTCAGTCGGTTCGACCAAGGTGTGTCAAATCTAACAAACTAATAGCTAATTGATGGATAGTGTCACACACTCGCGCTTTACATGACTACTAGAGAGAATTTGGGTGCTTTCATATAATATACAACATTAAAGAAATATTTTATTGCTTCTCCACATGCCCAAAGTTAACTGTAGACTTATCAAGGCTTCGATTGCCGTGCTTATCCACCAGGATGACCCTGTTGACCTTGACTGTATTTATATTAATTTTTCATAAAAAGTTTCAATAATCGTACCTCGTAAACTAGTAATTTGTCTCATATTAATTGTAATATAAATACGCAAGAGAGACACGCGGTGATTCTAAAAGGGTTCTTATTTTTCATTAGATGTAACCCAAAGAATATGATAGTAAGATCATAAATTAATGTCAATTACTGTAGAATTAAAATACATATAAATATAAAATTTTTGATATATTTGCCTTGATTAATTTGGAAATTCTTATATCTTTTCGTTACATTGTATTGGATGTTAACCCGTGATTTTGGAAAATCGATATTTTTTCAATCCGTCAAACAAATTAATCTTCTATGTCATAGTATAATATTCTTGAAGCGTCTATACGTCTTATCAATTAAATATTTTTCTCTTTTTATGATAAGTTATATGATAGTACAAAATGTTCTGGAGATTGTAAAATTATATTTTACATCGTCGTATCCAGTAGCTCACGCATTGCGGCATTATGCGGAACGGACAGAACACTTTTGCGGTTTTGCATTTAAAAGTTTCAATCGTGGTTTGGACTAAATTAAAAGACATTTTTCATCCGTTCTAACTAATATTCCAAATAACGTTTCATATAATATTCATTATTTTATTGCTCGTTTTACATTATAGGACTTGCTCTACACAGACAGCTTCGATCGTCGAGATAAATTTAGGCATTTCAAATGCATGTATCCTAAAATAAAAAGAATCTCAGTTGTTCGGCAGAGTATACTATAAGCAGGAACTTAGTCCTTAGTTAGTCATTTACACCAAAAATATCCATAAAGTTCTACCGCTAATAATTGCTGTCACGCTTAACTAAAACTATAGTCAATATTTTCGAGCCATAACCTCTGCTCGAATAATATTGCCCTCATTATACAAGTAATTGATAGTGTATCGGCTCATTTTAGCGGTAATATTTTACATACTTTGCATACTCCGGTTACCTATCAGCATTACCGACCGTATCCAGTATTGTGCAAAGCCTCATTAATCGTGCGTCATTAAAATGATGAAGTGTTTTTAAATTCCTACTATTAGATTACACTATCCCTATACATATTTATATATCTTGTTCAAATTTTCAATCGTTAATAAAATACATTTTATTCATCGATATAATTCATCCATTCATTATTATGAATGATATTTCATTCATCCATCATAATGACTGAAATTTAAATACATTTTTTTAACTTGTAGTGGATGACACTTCATGATAATATATACATTTTTTAATATTAATTAATTATTTAAATCGAATTAATTAATTTTATTATTTTACTAGCTAATGCCCTTAGTCTTAACAAAGCACCTACATTGTTCTAGGGGTGGGTTTTTCTCGTTCTATTATCTATTCGTATCTATCGATTCCTCTTTTTGTGTTCTTTGTTATGTGTGTTGTGCTTTGTTTTATTATTAACTAGAAACCCCCCGTCACCGTATTACAAAATTCTATGAAACATATACATTTTCTAGAATGAACAGTATCCTAAAGCTATACATATCATGAAATTCTAAGTGATCGCTTTCTGCACATGAAGGACATATGAGAAAACCGAATATAAGGGGCCTTTGTTAATGCAATAGAAAACAAAATAATAGCTGTTATAATTTTTGTGTGTTCGTCTGTTTGCGTTTGTTTTGAGTTCTATTGCGTTAACAAAGGCCCCTGATAGCAAATTTTCTGATATTTCCTTGACGTACAGAAACAGAACAGTTTGAATTTTATTATATGTGTAGATATGTATAGTTTCTTCTACTACGACATCTGTCGGCACGGCGAGAAGTACGATATTCGTTCGTTAAACTAGTACAGTAGTATTAATTTTAGTACCAATATTGATAGATAGAACAATACGCATAAATGGCATTGCACTCCGATTAAGAAAAACAATTTTAGTTTTATATAGGAGAAAAAAACTCTTATTTGAAATATTTAGCAGGATATAAATGTATATATTTGTCGGAGATGGTCATTAGTATTGACGTGAAACGAAACACAGTACGATATCCGAGTGATGGCAGCACCGACGCGATAACGTCGATACTCGGCTAACATCATGCTACAACAGAGCCTAGCCAGTGGAGTGACGACGGATGGAGGCTCAGTTTACATTCTGCGGTCGAAGAGATCGGTTCCTCCGCATTAGGAACTGTTACTTGTTTCGTTTGCCCGGTGTGAAGTGATTGTAAACAATTAATTAAAAGTGTTAAACGATTATACGCCCACACTATGTTCGACAATGCTGCTAAAACTACTGGCGTTGCCGATATATTTATATATTACATTAATTGTAATTATTTAATAAAAAGTAGCTCGAATATATTTATTTTCATATTTAAGTAAATTATGACTTCAAAATATTTTTTATCACTTGTTATATTAAAATGTGGTAAATGATATTTATTGTCTCTGCAGTTCGCCATGCACGTTTTATCTTAACTTACTATATTACAATCATACGTAACTTAAAATCAAACCTAGATTCTAATTTGATTAGCCAATACAACAAAGTCACCAAAGCATTCACACGGACAGAGTATATTCCACGCTTCTGCTCCAATTCATATTGAGGGATTATTGTCTAACTAGACCGTCAAAAGTTCCTAAGCCTCTCAAAGGTAAGGTTTATCGGTTGTCAACTGACTGTAACATCGAAATCACTATTTATTCATCCATCTATTTATTCAACCCCGCCCAATATTACAGAACTTTCTAAAATATTTTTCTCCTTATTTATATTATATAAATAAACTTTTCGCATCGTATCATATCGTAAACGAAATCGTAGTAAATCAAATTGCGGTATTACTTTCTGGTTTTCGATACTATTTAGCAATTCAAAATATTCCCTCAATATCGTCAGTCTGTTGTCGCACAAAGGAAACATTTTCGCTATCAATATTTTTTATTTTATTTAATCTTTTCACCGTGTTATAAATATTCATATGTTTAAAATGCATGGTATTAATACACCAAATTGTATTGTTAAAAAGAATAGATCTGAAGTATAGAATATTATTAAAATGTGTGCAGGAACAGAAGCAAAAAACCTTTGGGAGCAAAATAATTTCAACGTGGAAGTACGGCGTCTAAAGTCGATTTGAAGGCGCCTTCGCCAACAGGACGGTCTTGGACACCGGTACAACCGGCAGCTGCGGCTGCTGCCGTCTCCCGGCATACGAGTATCTATCAGGCACATATATGTTAAAATAACGCAAGACTTTCGAGTTAGACTCCATCCCGCGCAATATTTTAGTTAAACACGAAACTAGTGCAAAACTCTCTGTGCACTCTTAATTCATCCCAATCTCCAACTCTTAATTAATTCAAACATACCCAACACAAACAATGTCGGATACATCATAGAGTACATTGTCTGTTATATTTTGTCAAAAGTAATAAAAAAAAGTATAAGAAGTTCTCGTGTATTTTTTTTATTTGGGTAATGAATGCCGCGTCGGCAGGCTCGCTTTTTTTAATCAGCCAGGAACTTATGCAAGCGAATTGTTTTCAAACTTTTCTTTTTTATAATTGTAAATGTAATTCAATTCCCAAATTCAAAAGTCATTTCGTCACTGTTATTAAGTGCGCCGGATTGATCCATTTTGCTCGCACTTATCGAGGAACCGTTCGCCTCTTTTCGAATAGATGGGATGGACAAGTTACTATAAGCATTCCGTCACAAGGGTAGTACTTAAAATTTCCTTCAACTTCCGGCTAAGGTTTTTTAAAGCGAAGCGTTACTTGTCTGTTAAAAACATGAAATTTATTTTTATTTTTTTATCAATATATAGTTGTTTTTATGCAAATGCAATGTCCTTTAACGTTAATGGTAACCGCAACAAAATTTGACCAACAAACATATTTAATAACGTTGTTACTCTGCAAAGGTCTGTGGGAATGTGTTCATGGCATATTTGTTTCATTATTTCAAATTGTGAGCAATTAAAATTTTCATGCACCTGAACAAATAGTCATTGGTTAAGTTCACATAATTTTAACACATCTTGTACTGCTGCTATATGTATAGGTAGAGTGTGTATGAACCATGCTCATTCAAGTTATAGCCAAGTTTGCAAAAGTATCAACCTTCACTTACGATGTTACGATTATGTTACGATGACATTGGAATTTGTTTACTGTTACGACTAGAGCGCCTGGAAAATATAATTTGGCCAACAATAATGATATTCGAAAACATTAAGATGTATGTAATGCTAACATGTAGAGTGAAATAAATATTGATTTGTCAGTTATAATATCGTCACAGTTGTCCATTTACATTAGTTCTTATGATTAAATCTAGATGGCGCTACCTATCGTTTGTACGATGGAGACTATCTAAATAGCTTCGGTAATTTTAACGCGATTTACAAACACGTCTGTATACGTGTACCTAAATGTCAGTAAATAAATAATTTACTGAGTCAATTAGGCTTTTTTTGAAGTGATGGCGCCTGCTCAGAGAGCTCCAGTACTGGGTTAACAACGGTATATTTTAAAGTTTCGAATTTCGTCTTCGCTAAGAAAATTTCAATTACCTAGAAGCTTAAGTAAATTGAAGATTAACTACAAAGTTACTTCCGAGCATTAACAATTAAACCTAATAATAAATAAATGCTGCCCTCGCACACCTTCGCATCAGGAGTCACAGTCTTGCAGTCATAATTTAAAACTTCAATGACAAACATGACTCATAAATTAATATTTATAGGGTCTTGCTGACCTAACCGAATCTGGGACATAAAGTGCAGCAAGCAGAAACTAACTGCACTGCCGAGTGATCAACATACTAGTAAATATTTTGCTTTCGGTCTGCTGATTTAACTGTTGACTATTGAAGTGTTAGGAATTTCAATCAAATTTATTGTTTTTGCGCGCTACTTTAAACTTTCATCGACTTCAACTTATTTACGGATGAATGGAAGACAGTTAAGAATGTAAGTCAGAAGTGCAGCGAGACCTGCTTACTACAAGTTTTTTGTTTTTATATTCATTCGTATTTTTTTTTTTTTGAAGTCCAGACATCCATTTGTCGAATGTTATGTATTATTTTAATAACGATATCGTTCTTATTTTCAATTTAATAATATTATTATAAAATGTCTTATAGATCGTAATAATATCTTCTACGTTAGTTCTATCGTTGTAACTATCATTATATAAATAAATAATTTTACCATCATAAATCATAACCAATAGACTAAGGTTAGCCACAATGAGACCCATAAAATCCACCCTCTTTGCCCACGCACGAACGACTGGCGTCAGTTTTAATACGTTATTCTGAATATAACTTATATAAAATAATATTAAAATGTACTTCCACTAAACAATTTAGGGCTGAAAAGCTTCATCTATCTATGCGTTCAATCCAACATGCCATACCTGTATTAGGCTTGCTGACATAACATAAGGCAACATAGGCCCATGGAAACTAGTTCAATATGGTCAGGATCATTTTGACCGTCTACCACCCTCCTAAAAAAATCAACCGTGAAATGTTTACCCTTATATTGTAATGCCATACATACCCTTATATTGTAATTGTGAGCCAGCTAAAATAAGATTATAATAAGGTAATAAGTTCACTCCTTCCTTTTTTATGGCATTTAATGCTTCAATGCAATCTTTTATGACCTAATTTGGCATTTTTGTCATTTGCACATTTGTCAGCATTACAATAAAAATACAAATCCTCTATTTTATCGGACGTTTCAATCTTCTTTTCAGTTTGTATAATATTATTTATTTCGTTAGTACGGTAGCATTTCGATTTGTGTGTGAGAAACTCCAATAACTATTTAGACGCTACAAGAGGTTCACTTCGAAACTTTGAATGTAGTTTCACTCTCGACTTGAAATTTAGTTGAATGAAACTTCTGCTTAATCTCTCTGTTAGTAGCACTATAACTTGGTTTCATATTATTGTTTACAATAAGTTGCTATTCAGATAATACTTTGTGGAACCAAGGAAAAAAATCTGATAGTACCAACGTTGGTCTTATGAACGGGAGGCGTGGGTTCTAACTATTACTTACTTCAGTGACGGAAAACCAACATGCCAAAACTTGCTTACCTGAAAGCTCTCCATAATAATTCTAAAGTTGTCAATCTGAACTTCATCAGGATGTGAAGTGGCTTTTAGTGTTCATATTTTTTGCAAATCATTACGAATTGTTTGTTGTATCTGTTTCACTGAGTTATGCAAGCTCGGGACTGTTCGAAAGTTGCAAAAGAATTATGAGCCATTGAGCACTTTAAACTGTATATCCTAGTAATTAATAGCCATCGCTAAAGCTTTTCGAAAGCTTCGGGTGGTATATATTCGAGTTTAATTGAAGAATTTTTGTCTAAATTTTTGTCTATTACAATATCACATAGAAAAGAAAACCATGGAGTACTCAATAGATTAAGTTGAAACATGAAACTATATACATATATATATATATATAAACGTTTACACACTCACACCCCCGCACTAGGACACCCTGTATTGCAGGTGGCATGGACATACATAGATATGACATCACAAACATCCATGACCCGAGAACAAACATTTATCTGTCGCATAAATGTCTGCTCCGGCCGCGAACGAACCCAGGACCCCTCGCTCGGTAGACAAAGTCAACAGGGCTATGGGGTCATCAATATATATTCATATGAGTCGAATTTTTATTTAAAAGTACATAGAACAACTTACTATCTATAATTTCATGCAGCCTTGTGTATACTTTAAGTAATATCTAATTGACTAAAGCGCTTAGAATTTTGCCTTTTTTCTGCTTGAAAATCGGGAAAATATTAATTATTGTACATTTCTTAAACAAACCTACACTACACCGAAGGTATCAAATGTTATATGAATAAATAATTTACTAACTTCCATATTTCCTCCTTATCCTCTAGTAGCAAGGGTAAGGTGTAGCGAACGTGGCGAAGCATACCCTACGCTTAGTGCCTCGTTACACGCTGGTTGTTTTAACTAGAAATTGCTTTTGCAGCAGTATAGAAACATGTAACATTGCTTTCTGTGCGTAAAATATTTTAAAGATAAATCTAATTAAATGTTATACTAGGCAACCGCTCTCGCTTCGCTTCAGAACAAGTACGCCTTACGCTTAAAACAGCGCCTGCACTGATTTAGAACTGGATTTTTCTCATTCTGTGCATTAGAAATATAATATATATTTCATAACTTTTTTATCAATGGACGGATTTCAGTGAAACGAACTTTAAATATTAAGTGACATTTACTGCAATACTTTAGTGAATACCGTAACACTATCGGATTAGACATTTCTGAGATTAGTGCGAACAAACGCACAGACAAACCGACATATAGACAAAAATTCTAACCGCTATTTTTTTAGGTTCTATTGCGTCAATAAAGGTCTCTAATAGTAGTTTTTCTCTTATATCCTTAACGTATAGAAAGTGATCAGTTAGAATTTTATTAGATGTATAGATATAATATATAATAAGCAATACATTTCGTTTTCTTCGCAAAAAATAGTGTGATTATTTTATAACTAACTTCAAAAAAGTTAGCGGTTCTATGTTCATGTGTATGTATTTATATATACATGTGTGGGTGTTGGTATGTATTATTTATATATTTATTTATGTACAGCCACAACTTCTTTGTTTATGAACTAATTTTGATGATTCTTTTTTTAGTGTATACAGGATGTCCCGTAGCTGTTCCGTTATCAATTTATTAAGGATCTAATGATGGGTTTTGCGAGATAAAAGAGTGAAACTCCTAATTGGATGGAATCATTGAGCCGTATTTAAATATATTATTTGTTGTCGATAATACTAACATTTCCTTTTGAATTGATTTCAAAAAAGAAAGAGCACTCCGTATTTCTTTAGCAGGGTGCACCAATAGCAGGGCAGGTCAGCTTGGGCTCAAAGATGGGTAGAGCCAGCAACAGCTCAAATATGATCATTAACTTTACGTTTACTAATACTACTAGTACTAATTCAGTTCAATTATTTAGAGATATTTCAAATAATATATTCAACGTACTACAAATCGAAATAAACGACCATTAACATAATAATAAAATATATTATAGAGCAATGATGATTTTCATTTCATTCGTTCATTTTTCATACTTTACAACCCATAATTGTCGCACTGCCAAAGTTCCGGTTTCCGCCACTATAATAAGAGGGGTTAAGCCATTGTTATATGTATATGTCATAAATAGCCATAAAAGCCAAATTTATTTGATGTTTGAGACTGAATGTCGATCTCTAGACGAACTCATAGTATTTATAATACCGTGCAGTAGACGTTACGGTAAAAGTATAAGCAAAATGTCGCGTGTCTGTCACTTCTATGATCGATGGTGCCTTTATTCATCTTCCGGATAATATCTGTTAAGTGAAGAATAGGGTAAGACTTTAATTTCGCAATATTTTGTCGGAGAGAAAATGATAAGTAAATACCTACATTGGACCGTCATTATATTTTGTTCATTTCGTGGAACTGTGAAAAGGAAACGGGCTGATTAAAATATCAACGCACAGCTAACTACAAAAACAAGCACAAACTTTCATTCGGTAGTTCACTACAAATTATAGAAAAGAGAACTCCAACACGTTAAAGTTAAAAAGTATATTTTCGTACTGAAAACTAAGAATTTGACCATAACTAGACCATAACTGGATAACTGGATTTTAGACATCATAACTGGGGGTAAGTCTGGTAACTGTTAAATAAAGCGGCTCCAGTAATTTCATGGGTCGCGTGATATGCTGTCACTATATGGTTATTTTCATTACCGATTTAACAAAATAAATCGTCAAAGACCACGCTAGTAAACAATAAAATTACATCAGTATTAAGGTCAAATATACCTCATCTCATCTTTTACAGTAATAGCTACCTCAATTCGGTTGATAGAAGAACTTTCATTTCATTTACCTGAACCATATGTCCATGGAGATCTAATAAGTCCTATAACAACCCTGATTTATGGTCCTCGCCTTTTTAAAATTAGTGAATACTCGCTGTTTTCTTCTCAGCATCAGATTTCTTCTCTGAAAACGACCTTTTATAATATTTTACTTTAAATTGAGTATCAAGTATTCGTCGTAACAACTTGTTTCTCGAGTACACTCAATGCACCTCGGCGAATTGTTCAGGAGAACTTAGGTCACAGAAACAATTTATCGACTCGATTTGCGCCATCAATTTTGCGTAACTTATTTATTATTCGTATATGACTATAGGAAAATATTTTCTCTTAAAATTGTTTAAATTTATTTTTAAAATAGTCTCAATTTTTTTTTAAATAGTTTTTAATTATTCAATCCATTTTCAACACATTAATGATCACTAATCTCAGTACAAACTTTTGTTTAAAATGCGACATACAGAAATCGCACTCAAATAGCAACAAAACACATCAGTTTTATGAAGATTATTTTATTATTATTAATTCTTTAACATTATTACTGACCTTTCCGTGAAGCCTGCCTGGTTAACTACCACCCTTATGCTTGAGTCAACCGTGAAACGGCACGTCGTGTTCCAACTGGGGGCTCGAGAGCCAGAATTTTCTTTATTTCTTCTTCTTTCACGGTCGACAACGTATAAGTGACGCCATACCATCTTTGGTAACAACTTAGCATCAGTTCCTTGTATGTTTTTATACATATGTACCTACGTTTGTCATAAGCTTTCACGGCCTCTTCAAAATATCACGTCATTAAATTTTTATTTTTATGGAAAACATAAAATCACATAGTACGTGATCTTTAATATGTTCAAGACAAATTCAAGTCCCATGTTATCTGAAATAACTTCATCTAGTTCGCGATTTACAGTGCTGCATCCTCAACGTACAAGCATATGAAAATTGTCGACCGTATTTTCTCTTAACAATTTCGACATCAGTGGGTAAAGAAATATATTTATAGCATTCATTATAACCTGTTTGCTTTTCTCAATTCCTTGATCTCTCGCCCTTCAACACCTACACAAAAGATTTTTGCTTCCTTTCTAAATCATATCACCTATAATAATATTATAAAGGGAGAGTGCGAATTTCGTGAGTCTGTGCACATGCGGAAAGTAATCACCGGGAATTACAGCCCCTGAAAAATTATTTTACTATTTTAAAAGTGCATTATTCCGAATGGACATAGGCTGTATATTAAATAAATATAATATATTTTTAACCCAAATGAAGTCCGGACGAGCCAGTGTATAATATATATATTTAACATTAATAAATCTACCTTACTCTCCTGTCATAATATTATAAGCATAAATTGAGTGTCCGTGATCACACATAAACATTTTTTTCAAGTAAGCTTTATCTCTAGTTACAATATCCAATTGTTTCAGCAACTTAATAATAAATAAACTAGAAACCCATTATTTTTAGACCGAGAAAAAAGTCATCCACACTGCTTCTGACATTTGATTTCTTACTTGACGTATTTCAGAAGAGTCTGAATACGAAAAGGCCAAATAAAAGCTAGAGTAATACTAGCCCAATGTGGAAAAAATTCTAATTTCAAAATCTAATTTGAGCAACTACTCTGACATAAAAGTTACTTTAGAAATTTCAAAATCTCATTAGGGCGACGTGTGCTAAAGATAAAAATAAAGCAATGTGTTGCAGCAATTGTGCTGTCAATCTGAGAACACGACAACTTTCGCTTTGTGCAGAATGACATTTCATTTGACGGATTTGTTCTTGGATCTCTGCAGATGTAATTTCTCACATGAAATAATAGAAATTCTCAAAGAAAAGGTTTTTTTCTTTTAATGTTAATATCTGGTAAACGTGCAATCGGGCCAGCCGATGATAAATTGTTACCGCTTCCCATGCAGGTCCGTAATACATCACCTCATTCTTGGCAGGGTACACCATGAGCAACTGAATTAAAAACAATAAATTAAAATTATGCTGTTATAAGTTTCGTTCACGGGAGCAGCTTATATTAAATTTTTTTTACTGCTTATATCATCTACTGATGAATTTCAAACGATTTTCGTAATCAAGCAGGAAAATACTCCTATCATTTCAATGATACAGGACATAAATATTATATCTGGTTAAATCTAAAATACGTTAGCGTGCTTTTAAACAGACATGCTTTTTGAGCAATATGTAGGGTTTATAGCGTTAAGGTATATTGAAACAGGTTTTGTAGTGTCAGAGGCGCATGGCTTTCGATGAGATCTGATATTTTTTTTAACAGTAAAAGCATTGTGAAGTGTTGAGTCTTGGCAATATATTTTACATATAACATTTTTGGTATAACGACATTTACATCATATATGTATGTCGGCGCGAAATTATAAAAACAATTAAAAATATGATCATTAATAGTTGATAAGCATTAATTAAATATTTACTTTAAAAGATTGTGTATAGCGGAAGTGTTACTTAATGGAAAATAATTGATTGTTCACAATTGTTTTGAAGAAACAAGATGATTTCTAAATTAATCTCATAATCTCTTGGTTTTTAACGGTTCCTTATTATGAGTAACGCTTCCTTTTATAACAACCACAATGTAATGTGCTGCTTTTAAAATTAATCAACTTCCGTCTTGTAAATTAAAAAGTGGTGGCGCTGCGATGGCATTTTCCTAAAACGAAAAGGCCGTCGCAGACGCACATTCAACAACAGGCTTTTGGCTGAGAGAGTCGTTTGCTGCCTATATCTTGTAAGTAACTTACCTATTTATTGTATCCAGATAGATTTAAGATTAGTTTGGTGTTTTTTTTTTAAGGTTAAAATATTGTTTTAATAAATAAGTTTGAATCATAGTGTTTTCACATCTGCAATGTCTGAACCTGATAATGATAAGTCAGCCTCTTCTCCTATTTCGACATGTACATACGAGCATCATTTAACACAAATCTAGCATATGCTAGGTACATGAATACAATTAAATCGTAAGTACCATTTTAGACGCCAGGTGAGTGAGACATATAGTGGAACTGTGCCAAAATCAAGCTTCACGTTCCCAAGTTCTTCAGGGAAATCAGTATAAATTATCAAAGCATTGCGTCGTCAATAACAAGTTTTCTTTGACTACAACAAGATACTACTAAACGACAGACATTTCGAAATAAAAAATAATAGCTACTTACAACAATATGTAATTTCCGTGCAATCAATCTACTGATTCCAAATTGCGTTCACTGATAAGATTACCTCAGCAATTCTATCGCTCAAGCACATTTGACCCTAAGTACCCTCAAACTCTAGTACACTTGACTTCCAATGCCCACAACCTATGTATAATGAAACCTTAATTTACAACACAATACACCTCATCATGCCTTATACGAAATTTGCCTCTCCTTCCTCTGAAAATAATAAAGTATGTATATAAAGACCATTAATTGATTTATTACTTAAATGTTAAGTAATGTGTAAATTTTTCACTTGAATTTTATAGAAGTTAAGTAGATGATTAATAAGTATTGACTAATTTTATTACTTTTCCTATTGTTTTAAACGACAGTGAAGGCTATGCAGCTTTACGTACAATAAACGGGTTTGGGGGTGCAAAACTTCAAGTCCTAAATTTCGGGGTGATTATTATTATAATTCTTCATTGAAATACACCAAGAACTTAGTATATTGATAAACGATCAAATTTCATGCATAGCCGCGAATTCCAATATTTCTGGGGATTTTTGTTTCAAAATTTATGCAATTCATTAGAGCAACACAAGGCTTTAATAGCAACCAGTTACAATTAGCAGAATGAATGCCTCAACTACTTTCACCTCCTTCGATCACTATGCCATGTTTTTCATTCGAGAAAAATAAAAAACAAGCATTAACAAACATATGAATCCTTTACCAAATTTAAGGCATTATAATTAATAAAAGAAACAACAACAACAAGAAAATTCTTCATTACATTATGCCAATTTTTAAATAAATAAATAAAAATGTTAATAACGTGAAAGTCTAAAAATAGTGATACAATAAGCGGCCTTGTCTCTTAGAAGCGATTTCTTCCAAGCAATCTTCGGGTAGACGATTCTTTAAAGAATCTAAGTTAGGGGTACACTAGTACTTTTAAATGAATACCTAAATAATATTTACAACAAAATACATAGTCGTTAAAATAATTACTTAATAATTAAGGTATTAAAAAGTTTATCCTATGTCAAACTAATGCTTAGCAGCATAATGCTAAAACTATATAGTATAATCATATCTATGAGTATTTAATCTGAGTTATTTGATGAAATTCTGAATGAACATGACCTTACTTAATTTTCGTAAGTTCTACCAATTTTTTCCCTATCACAACAATTAATCAAATGCGAAACTATAGCATTCTTTTTGCTCTGTATTTTTTTTGATATAACATAATAAGAGCTACGTGGCTCTTTTTACAGCTTATTTCAATAGCTTTAATAGTTAAGTGAGCACGATCTTAGTAACACGAGATGCAGATAAATTCGTCAATCAGCCGTTATTATTGTATTTTTTATCATAAATCAACCATAACTTTTTTTGTAAAAATTTATGATACATATCATAATTACCTGTACACATCTAAGTACAATTAACCGCTTGGTGAATTTAGGCGTAATATTGGATACATACATAACATGCCGCCCTTTAAGTTTTAAATCAATACAGAAATATTTACATTGTTATAAATAAACAAATATATACCGTACTTAAGTGCCACGCAAGAATAACCGAAAAAGCCACCTGGCAATAGAAATTATTCTAATCTTTACTATTACAATAAGTTGAATGTGTAACATAAAATATAAATAATCCCTCGAATGTCAGATTTCATTAAATGAAAATTACCGTCATTGTCGCCAATTTGGCAATAACGAAAAAAATCACACAAAAGAACTCAGAAATTGCGTAATAATAACACACCGAGTTGCGTGCGTAAAATTAGGTTACAGTTATATTTCAACATGTCAACGTAAAATACATGGGATTTTCTAAATTATGTAAGATATAGGTGTGACATATAATAACATACTCGAATGAATTATCTTCAAATCGTTACCTTGTTTTGCATTTTTTCTCTTACAAACACAATTTTACAAGGCTACTTTATAATAACTTTTATGTGTTTTTTAATAGCCGACAAACGAGCAGACGAGCCACCTGATGGTAAGTGGTCACCGTCGCCCATGGACATCAGCAAGACCAAAGTAATCACTGATGCGTTGTCGGCCAGGAAATGAGGAGGTAAAAAAGAAAGTACCTACTGGCTCGCAAGCAGAACACGATGAGTCTTTTGGCGGCTGACTTAAGCAGGAGGGTGGTGGCTACCCAGACAAGCTTCACGGATAGATAATAATACCTGTAATAATATGAATGACATAATAATACTGATAATATAATCCTTACGCGAAGCCTTACCACCAAGCAGGCTGGTATCTGTCGCCTCTTACGATATCTTGTTCTGCCAGCATGGGATTTGAGGGAGTATTCTAGGCCGCTCCAATATGGCGCGCTAGTCGACAAACATTTTATATGCATTTACTTAATATTCATTCAAATTGTTGTAATGGGGGAAAAGTATATTTTCGTATATATTACTTAATATTTTTTAACAATGTTATATAAAATATACAGAATAAAATAAACACGTAAGCCCTAAGGAATTTTCTCTAAAACCTCGATCAACACAAGACGCAAAGCAACTAACAAAATGAGAGAAGTTTCCTCTGTGAATGAAACACGCCGCGTAGAGAAGTATCCGCGGCAAATTCCAACATTATTTAATTTCGACTTGCAAAAGGTCTTTCATTGGAGTTTCGTATCCTAGTAATTTTGCTATTATAAACACACGAAAGTTCGTCTTCATTACAACTCTGTTGCATACTTATATAGAATCATAGATTTTTTTTACATTTGGTATGGCTATTATTCATTTACGTTTATATCTAGCTGGCTACCTGTATTTTAAGGCAAACATGGAACAAATTACGTTTTTTTATTTATAGCTAATATATATAGACAAGCCACCTGATGGTAAGTGATCTGGTATCCGTAAACATGTGTGACCCCAAAAACGTAACCTATGCGTTGCAATATTGGGAGCCGATTTTATTGGAACAGATTGACGCGTCTCTACCGTTTACCTTTAAATAACAATAAACGTAACTAAGAAGACATTTGACTTCTACATCCATAAATATAATATAGGAAAATTTCGAATATGAAAATAGCGGAACATATCAAACCGACGTTAACCACACGCGGCGTCTATACGGCGAGCAGCCGACACTCGCAGATGGTTACATTTATCTTCAAACTTCGGCTATTACGTCAGATTCACTTTTATACATTCATTTTGTTTCAGAGAAAATACCTACTACATAATGCAGATTGATGTCCGCCATACGTTAAGTAAATTCCAACACGAAAATTGCAAAAGAAAAAGATAATATTGTATGTATGATAAAACGAGATAGAATAATTTCTTTCATTTAATAACAAAATACGGATAGTCCAATTTTATTGTCGTGTTGCTCTGAATTATGTAATCAGGAGGCGCTTTCCACTGTCCACCATATCAGCTCTGCTCGAATCAAATAGTGTCATGCGACAATAGAGTTACTTCCTATAGAAAACTGAGGGTCTCTTATGTGAAATGACACTACTGTACTTCACGTCCTGAAATAATGTCAAAAACAGTTAGAGCGGCATTAACTTACATATCTTTAGACAAACATCTGAAAAATTACACTTAACAAAGACCATACGTATTTGCCATTTGATGAAGGTACAATGGGGTAGTGGGTGTTGGATACTATGTATATTTTTCAAGCGTTTTCAAGTTCATAATATTCCTGCAACGATCTATGAAGCAGCCGATTCCTTGGTAGACCCCTCTGCAAGTATCAGTTTCAAGATTTAGTAAGATAATATCGTTAAGCATTTTAGGACTTAAACCTATCAAAGGTACAAAATATCGGTGAGGCCTTTTTATTTACCTGATATTTAAATCTGCGATTGTTGTAATTATCTTCGTATTGTATTATATCCTAGGTTAGTTAAACTTACTATTGTATAATGTTACATCAACGCGAGTTTTTATCTGACCTTTCAGCTCCGTAATTACGATTTTAGTTAATATATTATTTTTCTAATATAATAGGTACTTCATAACAACGAATATTATCTTCAAGATGGATTGAATTGTTACGCCATCAATCTTTATTCGGCTTGACTCACGAGCGACACATCGTTCATAGTGACGTACAAAACAATAAAATTTATCTGGAGCCGCTGTATTTGAACAAAGCTTACACTTAATATAACGGTTTATGTACGTTTACACCATAACGTCGATTCAGAAAAACGAACGAGAGGGAAAGTTGAGAGGCTCTGCTATTATTAGTGTCTGTAATTTAACCAATTTAGCGATGTTTGTACGCATTTAACTGTAAATAAAGTTAACAGCTTCGCATCGTAAGTCGCATTCATTGAGCGTGAATAGAAAGAATAGTAATTTTGCGTGGGATCTAAGGAATTTTTTTGGCTTAGGCTTGCAAACAAGGCGAATTTATGCCTCCTTCACATAAATATCACATGGACTTTACTTTAGGCGATGTTATAATGAATGTATTGACGCAACACCTACCGAGTATGTAAGCAGTGGTGCCTTAGTGATTTGAACAGGAGGTTTGAATTTTAATTTTAACAATTTAATTAAGTAATAATTTATTGATTAATAAGTTTAACAGTTGAAAGATTTACACGATAATGATGATGAGAGCCGATTCTTTAACAGGACTGAATGTTAAAAAGTCAAGTAAATAGTTCAAATACTCCACGGCTGAGCGGAAATCCCCAGGCTGAAGATAAGTTTCATAATATAATGACATTCAAAGAGTAAAATTTGTTTGGTATACCAGCCACTAAGTTGGCGGATGACTCGAGATAAAGTGCACAGTTAACTCGGTGAACACTTACTGTTTTGTCTGCCTATCTGTAAAAGTATCAGGTGGAAATCAGTTACCCAATAGAGTAAGTATAACCATTAAGTAGTCGGGAACGTCGACTAACATAAGTTACTCAGGTTAAATAGACTACGTGTCATACCCAAAGAATGTCTATAAACATCGAGGTAACGTCACTTTTTCTACTTGATTCATTAAACTTTAATAGAGTATTTTACATGTATTGTGTTATGGTGAAGCAAATAATTATAGCTGTCCCAGAAAAACAAAAGTATTTATTCCGACATACGGTTCTGCGTTTTCCCAAACATTTTACCGTAAAAACTGTTCACAATTTGTAGGGAGGGTATGCCGCTGCTATTTTCCTTTTCTTGTAATGAGTACAAATACGATAATACTCGTGCAAACAAAAAGCGCTACGGTAATTCTACCCGGCAGTGTTTTAGGGTGATATTGTGTTAAATATAACAAAAATATAGTAAAACATTTCTAAAACTAAATTAATATTTACATTCGTTAGTACTCCGTTTCCTACGCCGGTGCGTTTGTTTAACGGTCAATGATAACATACAAGGCAGTTTCACTTAACAAGCAATATAAAAAAAATTATTTAGAGTTAATTCCTACTAAGGTCAAAAGAAATATTTTAGTATAAGTAACTAAAATTATTATTAAATACTAAACTAAAATTATCATTAAACAATTACAATTAATACAAATATGTATATCCATTTATATTCTGCTATATATTTTATATATGAGATTTTTTCTCCCACACAAAACTGAAAATATATGAAAAACTGTATTAACATCAAGTGTCATCATTGTAATCGAATTTTATTATAAATATTTACACATCTACCCATGAAAGAGCCACCAGTTTTGCTTAGTCTGAAATTTGGAACAATCAGTTTAGCCTTATTCCTTGTATAAGATTACTCTTTCTACATATTAAACTCATATTAAGTCTTATAAAGTCTTAGTGTCTTTATAAAAGGAGAGTGCAAATTTTGTTAGTTTGTGTATATGCGAAAGGTAGGTAACCTTTGGAAACATTGCACCTACTTAAAAAATATTTTACCATTTGAAAGATATATTATTCCGGAAGGACATAATCTATACATTATGTTAATATAACATTTTTCAACGAAGTCAGAGCAGTCCCCTTATAATTAATATTTTCAGCTCTGTAAAAATTGAAAATTAAATAAATATTAGTGATATTTTGCCATGTTTTAAATTTAATATTTGTGTAACAATATTGTAATGACGAAAGGTTAAAAATATATTGCCTGATTACATTATTTCAAAAACAAAATTACTGTCCGGTAGACACAAACAGACAATCATAAGTTTTCCTTGAGAGTCGCTTGCCGCTCCTTTTCCCTTGATCATAATAGGAACTTTTTAAAGTGTTAACATCGACAGAGACCTTTGAAACCTTTAGGATTTAACAAAATAATTATTTTTATGCTCTAAATTAATAATACCATTATTATAGCATATTTTTTTGTTATTAAAACTAATCAATATCTGCAGAACTCCGTAATATAATAATCTTTTTATTTAATATTTAATACTGATCCCAATGAACCTTCATCGCATTGAGCTTCGATTAAGTTGATCAATACACAACACATTTGCTTTGTCGAGACAATGATTCATAACTATTTTAAGTCTAATGGCGGGTAGTATGCATATGTCCAGTATTTTTCACTTCCCACAGAAACCTAAGCATAAATTTTTTCTTTTCATTTGGTGTTACACTGTAATATTTCCGATTTTTTTACTTTCACTGTTTTCATAGAAATAACGGGAAGGATTAATTTTGAAACTTAAACGTCTTTAACTTTATGTTACAAATTTTTTTAAAGTATTCCCCTGTGATAAAATACTCTTTCATTTCATATATCACACGATCAGCATGACAAAAGCTTTTTTTTGTCCCCTAAATTTAATCCCTTAGAATTCTATTATTTACGATTTCTTCTTGACTGGATCACCTAAATTTATATGTGCACCACATTTTAACATTTTCCATGAGTAAAATCGGAGCAAATAATATGTGACAGGTGGATGTCAGACAAGACGCGCGAAAGATACTAAAAGGATTCCTTCAAAGGAATTTTCTCATACGATGTACCGAATCGGACAGACTGATTGAAAGTTTTACAAGAGCAAAACATTTAACTTTAAGTTTATATTTACTTTACTGAAAAAACCTTAAAAAAGAAATCCAATGGGCGTACGCAATGTCTGATGGCATTCTATACCAATCAACCCTATTAGGTTACACTGCCACTGATCCACTCAAGTTCAAATACATTTTTTAGAAATTTTTTTTACGTGGTAGAAGCAAAAAATGACGTTCATAAGTGTATTTACTGAATACCTATATGATTAAATGATTTTGAATTTGAATTTGAAGTTGTAGTGGAAGACACTTGATGTTAATCCAGTTTTAATTAATTTTAATTTTATATCGGAGAAAAAGACTCTTATATATTATATTTAACAGAATATAAATGTATATACATATTTATATTAACTGTAATTATTGAATAATTGAACTGTAGGAATTGTCATATTTTTTTAATATTACTCGTTACTAATAACCTGTCGCTTTCATGATGGTTTCAGCATCTTTATTTCACAAACACTTCGACGATGCAGGCTTTGCAATGTTACCAAAAGCTAACAGCTCAAAACGCGGTTATTTTATTCTTATCCATCGAGGAGTTCCGTTGTTGCCTGCGAAACATCACTAGGCCCTGATATGGCCAACGTTGGACAGGTGTTGTGTTTATTTTAAATACGGCTCAATTACTGTTACCTATTGAGAAGTTTCACTCTTTATCTTCAGAATCCATCATCAAATCCTCACCATATTTTCTATTATAAGGGAAAAACACAGCAATCTGTTATATAGTTATATGCTAAGAATCATCAAAATCGGTTCAAAAACAACGGAGGAATGGCTGCTGTATATACATAAAAAATTAACATAGAAACTCATTCTTCTTTGAAGGTAAAAAATAGCACTTCTGAATTGGAATCATGTGAAATTTATAAAATAATCGTGGCCAGTTCAAACGCGCTTCTTACAAAATCACAAGGTGCTTGAACCAATAATTTTCTGAGCCTCATTAATAGTTATGTTATATATCTGCTGTATTTGCCTGAGTTCTCATTTCGCAGTGTCTGCGCGTATAACACTAGTATAACAGTAGCAATAACGTCATTTCGCTCCGCAGAGACCACAGACACCCAATAATTGCTATTTGTCGCATACTGCAACATCGCAATAATCGTAATTAACTTTGGTTCGAAATATTGACAGCACGACTAATCTAAAAAACTAATCATTAATTCATTCATTCATTCTGTTTGTAATTGTAATGTGTGTATCTAGTGAATAAATAAAAAAAATGTCACCAAATAAAAGTATAGGTATATTATGTATCCATAAAAAATATTTTTATTGAAAATGTCGGAAAAAAAGCGCTCTTAAATATCTTTATCGGCGTGAACTTGACAAATCAACCGCTAGTCAGCCGCCAAACGACTCGTCGTGTTCCGTGTGTTGAGAGCCAGTAGTTTCTTTGTTAGCTTATTCTCATTTACTGGCCGACAACGCATCAGTAATACCTTTGGCCTTGCTGATGTCCATGAGCGACGGTGACCACTTACCATCAGGTGGCTCATCTGCTCATCAAAAAAACGGTTGATATACTTGAAAATAATATTGTACAAAAATAATATCAGATCAAAAAAAACTTTTTATTCAGGAGTATGACACGAACACTTAGTCATTATAATACGAGGATCTAACACCATAATCTTAATGATTCGATGCGCTATACCTAACATTTAATTGTGACTAAAGTGAATACCAAATAAACATTTTCTCATCACCTGTTATTATGGCACCTTCCATGCCCTTATTCAAATGCCCTTGTTGGTGAAGGATAACTCCATGAGGAGATTAAGCCATGAGGAGATATGTAATGCATTTTCAAATCTGAAGATTTGTTACCCGACGTCAATGAGTGAAGAAATCCAAGTATTTGTTTCACAATTCCAAACCCATTTGAAATACTGAAATAAGAAAATATATAGCTTTATTTAAAGTAAAATCGTGAGATTACTTTCGGACTTTCCATGTTTACTGATAGATACAGCAATTCACAAGAAACGTTAAGGTGAAAAGTCAGTGTAAACATCTAAATTTCATAAAACACCTGATAAAAAACTAATAACTTTTTTCAGGTGTAATTACAATTTGAGAACGTAACTAAATTGTATCTTGGATCAAAGCGAATTCAGGTAAACATAAAATGAAAACGAGAGAAATTTTATTATTCATAAATAATTCCACTACCTCTGTATATAATTTATCAGTACAACGCATATCCTATATCTTTGCTTGTAAGCCAGTTGAACAAGTCTCAAGCGTTTTAAACGTAAGACTTAGCTATCATCATTAGGAGCTACTATTCTCTAAGTGAATCCTTCGCACTAACTAAAAAGTCTGGTCCAGTTCGTCGTCACCATCAACGTACCATTGTTCCACGTGACATCTGCCACTCTAGATCGATGCTTTAAGCTTTGAAATGGTTAAAAATAACATAGGGTTAAATAAAGTCTTCTTATATAATTGCCCATATCTTTCCAAGCGGAATACTGATTGTTTTTCAAAAAAATTCATAGGATTTAAAAGTGATACTTGGCTACTAATTATAGCAATTACTGCCTCCCTTACGTATGAGACTATGATATACTCCAGATCCTTAGCGTCTAACCCTTATTAAGATAAAACTACGCTACTTACGGTTGAGTCATAACCGAGGTCCTCGTATTGAGCAAGAGATATCTAATAGAGCGATTGGCTGTGACTTATTTGGGCTCATCCGAATATAATTCGCTTTTTATTATATTTAACGTGAAAAGCACAGGTTATTAAACTTATATCACCCACCGACCGCCACCTCGGAGTGACAATTTTTTTTCTCGCTCCACTTAATTTCACAATTGCACACATCAATTTTTACGAAAAAAATAACTTTTATAAAGTTAAAAACTAAATTAGTAATTAGTTTTATTAAGAATACGACACGCATCGTCGTAACTAATCGGAAGTTCTGGGTATGTTGCTATGTAACCCGTATAATCTATACTAATGTTATCGAGAGGGCGAATCTTGTAAGTACGCGTGTATTTAGAGGGTAACGATGGCAACTCTTTAAAACATTCTCTTACCATACAAGATGCATTATCCAAGTGGACATAAGCTACATATAATATATATGTATGTATACAAGTATATATCATTAATTGTACAACCCTAACGAAGTCGAGAAGAGTTGCGGACGGTATTCAATTTTATTATTAGAATAAAAAGAAATATATTGTGAGGGAGATTGAAGGACAGGTTTATCGGATAAGCAAGGACTATTAAGATACTTAAATTTATTACGAAGATTTCTAGGAGCAAAAAGATTAAACAGTACACAAGCCGTTGTACTGTGTCCGAATATGTAATAAACTAATTCTTATTTAAAAATAAATATAATAATCATGTGACGTATGAAGTGAAAGATCTTCTTATGAAAGTCAATATGCTACTGAAACCTTGACCTACGCGAATCCAATTTGAACGTGACTGGTTTATTTTTCATCAGCTGTGCCCTCTTAAACCCCAATGTTTAAGTAATACTTATTATGACGCTTTATGAAAAAAATATTAGAGTGAATCTCACGATCCAACGAATGAAATACAATATGACGTATGTTAATAAATAGTTATACCGGAATATTATAAGATTTCTGTAGGTAATGTGGATTGTTACTGTTATCTGCTTGTCAGTACTATTTGCTGATGACATATCAATCACAGTGACATCTGATACATATGTATGCTGACATTGTCAATTTCCAAACTGACATTAATACAACTATCAAATATATCTTTATTTGGGGGAATATAAATCAGCTAACAGTTAATTGAAAAAAAAAAACAAATTACATTATATTAAACAAAAAAGAAGGTTGTTCCCCTTTTTCATATAAAACACGAAGGACAATTACTAACAAAGGTAAAACATACAACATTTTTGGGCATAACAACCGATACAAATTATACTGAGCAGAACAATTTATTAAAGTATCATCATCATCTCAACCGGACAACGCCCACTGCTGGGCATAGGCCTCCCCCAAGGATCTCCACGACGATCGGTCCTGTGCTGCCCTTATCAAATTAATCTTAATTAAAGTATGCGGTAAAAAAAATAAGTTTAGGTTACACTACATTAATTGCATATCATGGATACGTAGCATCGAATCTTAGATATGGATTAGTATTGTGTGGTAACTCCTCACATATCAAAGAGTATTCCTGGCCCAAAAGATGTGTTAGAACTTAATGTCGTGCAACTCCCCTTGACTCATACAAGCTACTGTTTCGTCCAACATTGTCAATTTCCAAACTTCTTCGGACATCGATGTTCATTTTAGAAGCTTGTCTATTTGTCAGGTGTCACAAGTATTTGTTTAAATCAGCGGACGAAGTATATTCCAGAATTCTAGGATGGTTAGCGCTTTGTAATTGAAATTTTTTAACAAAATCCCCGACGACACGAAGAGACTCCCCATTAATAACTTTAAAACTACCGTTATTATGACCTAAAGGAATTTTTAAACCAAAAATGATATTTTATTTGAAATTGTATACACTTTAATATGTTTAAACGAACTGATATATGTAAATAACCCTGAATGATGATAGATAATTAATAATATTAAATGATAATAATAGTTTAATAATTTTATATTTGCATAGCACATTTATGGTTAAAGTTCATTGTTCATCACCCATAAGCATTAAAATTTGTTGTGCTAAACTTTTAAGAAAATAAATTATTTGTATTTATATTTAAAGATTTTTTCTTCCTATTGCCTCGCTTAAAGCCTTTCGTGCTAAGAAGTAAACGTCAATGTCAAATTTAAGAAAAACAGTAAAAAAGAAAATCAACGTGAGTCCTTTGATGCAGTAGGTACTCAAAATTCAAATTTCGTTTCGTGTTTTGCAAATTGTATCTCTGTTTTCCATGCTATTTATTTATTTAAGCTACCCGTCCCGAAGTCATTCGGAATCAATAAATAATTATTATACATAATATACTTCATAAATAGCCTGAGTCCATCCGGAATAACGTACCTTCTAATGGTAAAATAATTTTTCAAATAGGAGCCGTGGTTCCAGAGATTACCTTCCTCACATACGCAAACTCACAAAATTCGCACTCCCTCTTTATAATATTGTTATAGATATAAATAATTAGAAATTAATATATATAAATAGTTTTTCAATAATTTTTATTGCGTACGGTTTTACTTTGTTAAAAAAATCAAATTTTGGTGATCCAATATAATAAAAATTATCACTTATTTAATTATCATTATATTGTTTATTTTCATTACTGATATGGGAGCCCGCGGGTCTCGCTTATAGATATTTATTAAGTATGGATAAACCACACGAAGGAATATTTGTTGGTGTGGATATTAGTTTTTGTTATTTAAATTATAATTTTGTCACCATAAATAATATATATTTTTTTATTTATATCTAATTAGAATATATTACAATATATTCTTCATAACCGCGATTCCCATTTTGATTAGAATACAACGTAAAATAAAAAAAAATTGTAAGGTATGATAAATGGTAATATTTGATAATGTTACATAGTAAGATATGGTAATGGTAAATAGTAAAAAATTGTAATGTCAACCAGTAGAGTATGATAAAAATAAATAATAAGTAAAGTGATTTGCAAAACAAAATCAAGAAAATTTGAATTACATGGGCTACATCAAAGGAATCCCTTAAAATATAAGTCTGCAGAATACTCTAAGTTACATTTATTTATTCATAAGCTTGAAGTGTTACAACAGACTTTGTATATATAATTTTTTTATAATATTATTGTGATATCTCTTTTATATATTTCTTAAATCATTCTTTTTTTGAACCGAAAAACACGGTCGGACTCTATTGCTTATAATATGCTAGCGCGAGTAGTTGTTACTGTAGCACAGGTAAAATACATATATAATGTGAAATTTATTAAAATTAATTAAATACAGATTGATAATTGCAAAATAACCTTGTTACTGTCGGCCTTTCACCTGTAACAATATTACGCTAATTGTTGCAAACAGATCACCAACGCGCTAATTATAATTACAATTATACTGCAATTAAGTCTTGATTTGATTTTAACTATCACTAATTAGGTTTGCTCGCTTTGGATTATAACATCATCGAGAAGTCAATCATACATTAATATGTATCATTTGTAAGTTGTATATTTATAATCGGTTTTTTAATGAAACATATGTATGTAGGTATGTATTAGTGTTTGCGTTGTGGTTGAAATTTGATTCCAACCATTAAATAATGTTTTGTTTCCAATTTTTTGTTGATTACACTAAAGCTCGTCCATATCTAACAAATAAAAGGAAAATAAAGAAAATCAGTTGATAAACAGGGAAAAAGAAGGAGTACAAAAGTTTCTCTTCATATATTAATATCTTTATTATATGCGGCTTAAGTTTCTGTTTGTCGCCGATAGCTTATTGATTGCTTGCGTAACTGTACTAGCCATTGGGGTAAAGTTGCCATGGCATTCAAATAGTCCATATACCCTGATAACATACATGCAAATATCATTGTTATAATTAAATTATCATGGTATTTAAGATCATTAAAATATTTTTAATTCATACAATTGTTGCTTAATATGCATTTAAATATATTTACATATAAATTACCTAGACACTTGCAAACGTTGAGAAATAAAAGGAGACGAAACCAACTAACGAGTTGTGCGTAGTACATCTCAAACCTGCACAAATCATTTTAATTACAATTTATAATATCTAGAACAGCGGTCATTTCGTATAACCGCCGGGTTTTCTAGTATAATATAAGACGGCTTAGCTCAGCTGGTAATGACCCTGCCTGCCGAGCGTAGGGCTCCAGGTTCGACTCGCGGCCGGGGCAAATATTTGTGAAAAATAAATATTTGTTATCAGATCATAAGTACTTGTAATGTCATATTCGTGTACGTCCCTAGTACCCGCAGCACAAGGAATCCTAGCGCGGGGCTGTGAGTGTGTGAAAGTTTATTATTAGGTATATCTATAAATGTATGTATTGGTCATTATGTATTTACAATTAATTTAACATTGCACTCGTTACAGTAAAACGTCTTGTAGTTTCAGGCAAAACTTTTTAATAAAATTATGCACCCAATCCCGTTAAGGTTTTCAACCTACAAGTATCAGAGAGTTAAGATTAGTTACGTTGCCTAAAACATACTAAAATTTAGTAATGGAATCAATGAGTAATGGGCCCTAAAAGCCTTGGCGTAAGTCACTTATAAACTTCAGGCATTGCGTTGTTTTTATTCTAAGCGAAAATAATTCATATTTATAATTTAACCCATTAGTTCGGTTCTCAGTTCCCTAGTAATTAATAATTATAATTCACTGTTTAGCACGAGTGTAAAAAAAACGGGTTGGTGACTCACTGGACAATTTTTTTTAGGTTCTGCCCTATTAATGTCCATATTGACTTTACTTCACCAAATACATTTTTCAGTATGAAAAATATCCTAGATTTTGACTCTTAGTTATAAGCTACTAAAATGCCAAATATCATCCAAATCTGTCCATTGGTTTTAGTATGTCCAGACAGACAGACAAAAATAAATGTGTATTGATCTGTATATCGGCAACAAAGCCGTAATGGGGCGGCTTAGAATACTCCCCTGAATCCCATGCTGGCAGAACAGGGTATCGTAAGAGGCGACAGAAGCCAGCCTGCTTGGTGGTAGGGCTTCGTGTATGGATTATATTATCAGTATTATTATTAAGTCATTAATATTATTACTGGTATTATTATCTTTCCGTGAAGCCTGCCTGGCTAGCTACCACCCTCCTGCTTGAGTCAGCCGCCAAACGACTCGTCGTGTTCCGGCTGGGGGCTTGAGAGCCACTTACCACTTACCATCAGGTGGCTGGTCTGCTCGTTTGTCGGCTATTAACATAAAAAAAACAAAGTCTACCTATATTAAAATTTTCAAAAAATATCTGCGTAAAAATTCAAACCCACTACAGTTTTATTATTACTTTACTATAAGCAGATATAGATTTTGATTCCCAGTAGCGGGGATGGCATGAACATACACAAAAAGGACATAACAATGCACACATTCACAAACATTTATTTGTCAAATAATCTTCTGCAGTAGGGCATTGAACCAGGGAACTGGCGCTCGACAGGATCACCAACGACTGAACTACAGAGACAACTATAAGTATCTGCTATGAAACTAAAGAGACATTTCGTCTTCGATTATTCGTAAGTAAAGTACACCAGTGCCATTAGTTTCAGTTGAATTGATTGATTTATCTCAAGGAGGGTGCGTTACGACATCAGAGGGTTGGAGTATACAGGTACTAATTACACCACAGAACATCTTATCTTAATAAAACCGTCAAATACTTTGACCTATCTTTGCATATATTTTAAAATTATAAATTGGGATATACCTACTTTAAATTAAAATAATTTTAATTTAATTTTTAATTATTACACGTGACACAAAAGTATTTTTATTTATTTTCTAATGAACGATTTTAAACTTTTAACCAAAAGTAGAATTAATTTATCTGTGGCATGGCATATCTACAATGTAACAAATTTCAACTATTTTTATTCAATAGTGAAGATTGGAAGTGACCAATAGACTAACGGGTTAAAATTATTGAATCCTAAAAAATGACATGATGATGAATGCATGATCACAATCTGGAAATGGCACTGTGTGCATAATAATATGGGCTTAGCCTGAAGATCATGCAAATTACCGTATACTCATAGCCAAATTCGTGTTTGAAACATACTCGATTAGATTAGCAAAGACAAACCATTGATTCACGCGATTTGAATAATGACTGTTTATAACTGATATTAAATTTGCTGTTGCATGCCTTTCTGTGCACGTCATTTCTATGGTTCCTTTTAATGTAAATTTTGTAGGTATAGCTGCTTCTGGGTAAGGAGAAGTATAGGGCTTTGGGCTGAATTGTGAATCACGTTGCAGCCGGTAAAACAACCATGAAGAAATGTCTTCAGGTCTCTCCAGTTTTCTTGGATTCTGTATGACGTAGTTGAATTCGAATGATAGTGTGCATAATGAGGGGGTTTTTCCCTACCTGCCTAGCTATATTTTATGTTTCTAAGTCAATAGTCGGCAAACGCACAAGGGACCACTTCAGGGTAAGTGCTAACTATCACCCGTACGTTTAAGACAAAAAGCATTAACGACACGTTTCAGGTCGAGATCAAATAGGATTACTGACACTGTAATCAAAACTCATTAAAAATTAGTTCTTAGTTAATCTAGAAGAAAAGGCAGCTAGCCAAACCGGCAGAAAACTATTACCACCGGGGTACCATCGGAATTATACTCGGCGATACTGAACCCAGCGACCCCCAACAGAAGAAAGCATTCGCTATAGGCTCATCTGTTTATTAAATTGGTGGGATATGAGCAGGGCAGATTGCCCTTAAACTCAAAACTAAAAACAAAATAACAGAACGTAAATTCTTGTTGTAAAAAATATTTAAAATTGCGTTCAACACTCATAATCCCTAAACAAACTACAGGGCAATGTATTTTTTTCTTGCTTCTAAATCTTCCTTTCAAACATTAAGCCAACAAACTGTCCATGTAGATTATTTTTATCCATTTCGGAAAGAACTTGAACGGCTTTAACTCTGACTCGAACTCCGCGTGGGTTAGATCTTAATAGCGTCTCAAATGCGGGTTTCAACAAACGCCCGTCGTTTTATGATAACATGATTTCCGAGAAAGATTTGCTACGGTGACGACCAATATTGGGTAAATTGCAACATTTGCAACATTTTGAACATGTCGCAGTAAGGAACATAGGGTCATAATTGTCTGAAAGGATAATGATCATATATCCGGTACGTGATAGTCATACGGTAGCGTCTTAAACTTATGTTCATCATAAAAGCGAATTGAACACGTAACGTAATACAAGTAACCGCGCTATATTTTTCATGAATAATATTTTTGTACTACGACCACATTTCCAATGGGCCTTAACATGTCATCAGTCCTAATTCGCCTTCTTGCAACATACTCGTCCTCATTGATACGAATAAAAACATTATTGCCGCGTTTGTAAAGCTGCATGTGTTTTTGTATCGATTGATTGTTCAAATCGAGTCATAGCCGTTTTCAAAAACGATTTCAATATCTATCTCTTACCGATTACCAATCCCTTCTTTGTCTCAATTAATTAATTATCTTTAAAAGTTTTCTTTCCCAATAAATCCTCGTAGTGACATGATAATTTAATAGACAGAAGTGTTCATATTAATTTTCTGAAACGCAAAAATGCATTTACAGCTGATGTTCAATTATTATTTAACCAGCAGTGAGGGATAGATGGATTATTGCAACCGGTCACAGGAAATCAAAATGACTTTAAGGTGATATTTCATCAATCAGTATATAAATCACTGGTTTAAATCCATTTAAATATATAAATACAAATAGTCCACCTTCGCTTCGCTGGGAATGTTCTGTGGGGATAGTTCCATTTCTCATCTTCAAGAAAAACATAATGACGTGACATTACATACATAATGTAAGTTCCAAGCCAGGAATCATCCAAATCTGTTCAGTAGTTTTCGTGTTTTATGTGTATAGACAGACAAATATATAGTTTCCAAAAAAATATATTTTATATTAGTATCTATTTGTGTTAATAGCCGTAAAACGAGCAGACGAGCCAAGTGATGGTAAGTGGTCACCGTCGCCCATTGTATCAACAAGATCATAGGTACTACTGATGCGTTGTCGGCCAGGAAGTGAGAAGAAAGTAAGAAAGTAAGTACTGGCTCTCAAGCCCCCAGCCGGGACAGTACGAGTCGTTTGGCGGCTGACCACCGAGCAGGCAGGTTCCGTCGCCACTTACGATACCCTGTTCTGCCAACATGGGTTGGGGGAGTATTCTAGGCCGCCTTAATACAGCCAAAACGGCTTACCTTATTTTAAATATTATAATAACATGCATTATATGTATACCTTATTGTGACAAAATGTTATACATAATACATTAACAAGTTTGCATTTAAAGATAACACGCAGTAAGTAAAAAAACTTATATTAATCAAAAATTGCTATAAGAATAATATCTAACATATCATTTATTTCTGCATAAACCGCTCGTTCTGGTAAATCTTAATTTGATCCACATTCATGTCACATGACCATCGGATTACAAACGTTCTTTGACATTCTAAAATATTTATATATTTAGAATATGATAATGAAAACATAGTGATGAAAGCTGCTTGTTTGAGTATTGTCCATAATCTTAAAGGTGTATAAAGTCTGCCAATGCCCACTTGGCCGGAGTAGCGGACCACGGTCTTAACCCCTCTTATTGTGAGAGGAGACTCCAGCCCAGCAATGGAATAATTGAGCATTGTAATAATGTTCTAGAATATTTAAATTTCAATGTAAATAATCACTGTTATAACATTAAAATAATAGTTACCGAGATACAATTTAGCATTACGATAACTTGATAATTGACTAATACAAACGAGTAGGTATTCGATGTCATTACAAATATTAAAATTTAATTATCGATTTAATTCTACTAGACTTCGTTCGAGTTGAACAATTATCTATCTATATAAAGCTATAATTAGTATTAAACAAGTGAATGTCGTCGTAGCTCCGGCAATTCTTTATATTATTCTTGATAGTCATCGTCCTAGGTTCTAGGGAATATACGTCCATCCGAAATGCTAAACCTTTAAAATGGTAAAATTATGTTTCAAATAGGTGCCATCGCCCCTGACGGCCCTGTACATATACACACAAACACAAAATGCGCACCCTCTTGTTTTAAAACTGATGATGTCTATTAAACTTTTAAAAGATTCTTTACAAAATCAAACAGTATTAATTATTATTAGTAAATCAAATTACCTTCAAACTCGAACCGAAAAAAATAAAATTCAAGCGTCAATCTTTTGAGTTTCTAGTGACATTAAAAATTATTCTCCTATTTGGACATAGGTTATTTTATGAAATTAAGTAAAATGCGAACTTGCAATATTTATTCCGTAAATACGTTACAGACCACGTTTTAATCACCACCCTTCAGTCTGACGTCAGACGGTTCTGACGCTACGTTCTTTTTCAGACGAGAACACTCAAGATTTAAATTATTAATTCACATTTAAAATTGTAATATTTAACTAATTATTTCTACAAAAGTCAATAGCTGGTACTAGAAAGCAATGCAAAGAAGACTAATTAAAATTTTTTCGACGTTGAGAGATAAGGTAATAGGCTTTTTTTGTTAACTCGAGTCTGGAAGACAATTTGCGGAGTATTGTATTGGACTTCAGTAAAATCCATTGTTCAATATATTTAACAATACTAAAATGTGAAATTGTCAAAAAGTCTGTACCTACTCTTTAAGTAAAGGATTGAATGAATGTATCATTGAATGGGAGCTGAATCGTTGAGTTAAAAATAAATATGACAAACCGCTGTGAAACCCAAAGGAATAACCACACATTTTTGGAGTGTACGAAATTCGATCTATAGAGTGCATCCTTGTAGTCCAATTTAAGTCCTTAACGTTAACCTTAGAAATCACTGTGTTCTAAGATAGAAGGTTGAATTTCAGGTATGTGAAAATCATAAAAAGTTCATTTTAATATATTGTAATGTTGTATTGCTATAGCTCAGTTAACCTTACGTTTAAGGATCGAAATAATTTACGCCAATATACAATATAACGCCATCTGTTGTTTCTAAATTAAAATTATGCATAGTAACTACTCTTAATATTTTATACTATATTCGTCTTATGAACATTGTAATTGTAACAGAGTTATGTTTGTTTTGAAAGTTATATTATACATCTTAACTATAACGGATACTCATAATTTTTTGTATTTTTTATCGATATTTCGACTCAATTACATAGATCAAGGTCACGACAAGACTGCGACGGCGGGAAAAACTGTTGACATTTGACAGACCCTATTGACAGATGAACCTGTCAACTTTACGTCTAATTCGTTTCACGTTCTTCGGTTCTATATTACTACTCCTGACATTAACGTCATCTTTTATCACTGAACTTGTCTATGTTTTCCCGTGACATAACCATTGGATTCCACACTAGCGATAATTTAAACGTTCGTTATTTTTTTCTAAACAGAACAGACAGACTCTATAGTAGTATAGACTTATAAGTAACAAAAAACAGTATTGGATTTAATCCGACCCAATATTGCCTTGGTGACTAAACGGAAAACTACCCAAGTATTTTTTTTTTTAATCTTACTCAATTCATTTTTATTTGCAACCGTCATATACCACATTTAACATTTTTAAATATATGTACCTATATGTATAACACTTTTAATTAGAACCTACCTAAAAGCTTCCATACAACTATTATACCGTTAAAATGGCATTTATTTTCACACTCCAAAATAGTCCAACCGTGTAACCACTATGTGTTCATTATTTGAATTAATGACTCCACAAACTATTATCATGACATTTGTGTCGTTTATCAAAGGTTTTTTGTTCTCATATTTTAACCACAATTGCCTCTTCCTATGACCGAAGAGACCTGCAGTGTGCAGTTATTCTAATACGGTTGTGCTATTTAGGGGTGTCGGAAAATTTTACGCTGCCGTAAAACCCCTCACATAATTTTCGAATTGACCGACGGCTAATCGTGCCCTTGGAAAGATGGAAATATCCATATATACTGTTACTACCGCATAATTTTAATTATGGAATACTTTTAACAATGGAAACGCAAAGTTAAGGCGAACAAGTTAATAAAGTAAGCCAGTAGCGTGTCACCCGTCCATTATTTTTGGGTTTGCGTTCGCTATTACAATGCAAATTGTGTTTGTCGTCACATGTTGCGCTTACTGTTTGCTTATGGCCGAAAATACATATTTTCTGCTATAATCTTTTTGCTTATAGTATAAGGCATGGGTCTCACCTCATAATTGGGGACAACTAAGAAACCACATTGCTCCGATGAAGATATATATATTAGATTACAATCGAACCCAATCAAATCGAACCGAATCGAATCAAAACAAACGTCTAAACATGTTCCTCGAAGAACGGCAGCGCTCAAAGCAACTACCGCACTCACAGTTACTCAGTTGCATATTTAAAATCGACACAAGCCAACGTGCTTTGAGAGGATATAACACCCACTCTCGTGTAGTCCTATCGATTTAAAAGTTCGCAAAGCGTCTTGCAATTGAAACTATTTTTATAACATATTTCAGTACAATAATTTAGGGCCATCGAGTTGATCATGAGACCAGAAAGTAGATAGACTGACATAACGTGAGAAATAGAGGAAATGGATCTTAACTAACGTCTTATTTTATTGCCATCTCGATTTGTATCTTCGCAAATCATTGGATGATTTTTATGGTGTTTATGATAAAATCCAGCAACCAGCTGGCAAGCGTGGCCACATTACATTATATGGTATTGTTGCCAAAAATGTTGCCGGCTATGACAAAAGTGTGAATCTCTAATTGTATATAATCGAACATCCATAATGGAGCAGCGTGCAGAAGTACACTCTAGACCTCCTTAATTACGAGGAGAAACGTACCCTGCACAAATGGGTTGGCCATGTTCCAGCAATTTTACTTGAAAACTATATTGATAAAATTTGGAAGGTAGGTAAATGTTATTTTATGTACCACAATGACGGAGAATAATTTAGATTTATGAAAAAAATGCAATGCATATAAGCATGTGCAGTATCTATGAATATGTATTAAAATAAAAATTGTTGAAAGGCTTTTTTAATAAAAGAGAAAATATATTCGCTTCTAAAAGCTACAAATGGTATTCATACTATTTAAATTATTGATTCTGAAATAGTGCGGACATAGATATGAATAACATAATTATGTATAGTTTGATATGGGATAATTTCTTACAAGTGATTTTTTAAATAATACTTTAAAAAATATGAAACCCTTGAAACGGTGGAAAGAGCTCTAAAATGGTGTAGATAGTGATAAGTTCTTCTAATATTTATTAATTAATTAAAAATGTTTTACAACTTGGAGATACATAGACATCAGACACCTCGTTTTCGACGCGGGTGTATAAGATTTGGAGAAAATCATCTGCATCATTCAACATTTCAATTGGTACACAAATTGTAACGAAAGAAATTAGTAAAGTTAGCTCGTTTCGTGTCAACATTAAATTAATTTTGGGCTTGAGTTCCGATAACAATGCAAATTGTGTTTTTGTTACACGTTACGGCCGCTGTTTTCTTATTCAGCAGAAAATAGTTCAGTATAAATAATGTTGCTATTTTTTAAGCCTAACTAGTGTTATAATATATTGATACAGCGTGCCTGAATTCTATGGTAAGAAAAATATATATACTAGAAACCAATAGTCGGGACTCGTTACTATTTCATGATCTATGCTGAGATTCAAGGATGGATATACACCCAAAATCAGACAAATTCGGAAAATATTTTTTCCTTCAATAATGATTTTTTTTTACATAAAACATGATAAGGTTTGGCAAAAATCTCACCGGATGGTCAGTGGTGATAAAGTCTAAGACGTTGAACGCATTAATTTTTAAAAGCCTATTCACTCTCCTCTTCCGTACTCCCACATTATACGTAGTAGAGAACACCGACGCGGGCAAGCTATTCCAGTATTTTGAAGTGCACATAACAAACGTTATAATAAAAATATTTGTCCTTAATTTCACCTCACATATGCCCCAACACTCATTTAACATTAAAGCGCAGTAGTTATTCACGTGCTAATTAAGTTGCGGATTCTCTCTCGAAAGTTTATGGCAAAATATACATACAGATATTAACAGTGAAACTCTCTTTGTTTAATTATTATGATTATGGAAGTATGTCGCTAAGGCTAAAATCCATTAGAGGTCCATGTAGCACACGTTTCTGTAAAGTCATGTAACCAAACAGTCTTGAAATGGAGGAGGCAACTATGTTAAAGTTTGACCGTAGACTGAGGTATAATTTTTTTTATTTAACAATAACATGAATCGAAGTAACATGTAAGAAATTTTACCATTAGCGGTCCATCCGGTTACCTGAGGTTTCTTGCCTGAATTTTTTTAACTAGGCAGATCACTTATGACTACATAATATAAGTACTTCAAAACAGTCGTTTTATACTTCAACAGCTAAAATCGGTTATGTACTGTTTTCTTTTTAATTCTAATTCTCTGATAATTTATATTTTCTGAGGAAATTAAAAGAATTATTTTATTAATAACATAATTAAAGGGGGGGGGCTGTTCCCAGTTGTTAAAAGTTGTTAAATTTAAATTTTAAATGCATCATGGCTGTATCCCTACCTTTTCCAACGCGTTCAGATATTTTTCGCGCTGATTATCGTCCAAGAAGATAATTTTGCAATTGATTGCTACAAAATCTACAGAGCAATATTATATGGACTGACGAAACTACTTTTTACACGAGTGGGGATGTGTGATCGCAATCCGCATGTTACGCGAAGGGACGCCTTCCAAATGCGATTTAGTGTAAATGTGTGGGCTGGGATTATAAATGACCGTGTCATCGGACCCTATTTCATCGAGGGCAGACTTACTGGGAGGCGGTATCTTGAAATTTTGAGATTCGTAAAGACGGAATCGTTGGAAGAAGTACCGCTTTAATATCTATCTGACATGTGCTTCCAACAGGACGGAGCCCCGTCACATTATCATAGTGAAGTTCGTGCGTATTTAGATCAGGAGTTTGCCAATCGGTGGATAGCTCGTAAAAGATCCATTGAGTGACCGGCGCGGTCACGAGATGTAACGTCGCAGGATTTTTTTATGGAGAGACATTAAAAGGTTAGTGTACGAACTTGAGTGTGAAAGTGTAGAACAATTAAAAGACAAAATTATAAGTGCTTTGATGCTTGTAAACTCGAATACGTTAATTTTAAGAAAACTTAAAGACAAATTGAGCCGACGGGCTGAACTGTGCATCCAAAATGGAAGTGGACACTTTGAACAATTATTAAAATACACTGAAGTAATTAAGTTTACTTCGTAATTAATTTAAATAGTCAATTGTTGTAAATATCGATATTCCAACTTTTAAATACGTCAAGAATAACATAATTACTTTCCTATAAGTTAATTACCTACCAACCTAATAATATCATGTTTCACTTTATAATAATATAATTGCAGGGCATTGTCCAATTACACGTTGTCATATTTTGTTATATTCATAATCGTCCGCGGAAATATCAAGGACAGGCTCGGCGTCGCGGCGCGGTGCAGCGGCACAGCTGATACCCATGCGACGAGAAAGAACGCACGCGGCATTAATTTTTGATACTTTCATTAAATTTATTGATTTTCGCAAAAACAAGATTAGTACTACATAAAATCCCTAAATGGCATGTTGTAAATTGCAATGTATCTTGTGTGTTTACATACATAATTATCGGCATTGTTCAAGGAATCACCCTGGATATAAAATAATGGCCATACAAATAAAAACACGAAATCGTAAATTTATGTTCCATCATGTGCATCGTCGTAATGCAACTGCTACTCTAACTGGGCTACGATCTACTCTCACATTTAGAAGATGTAAGGTCAATTTCACTAACCTGGCTAAATACAGCTTAGTACCCCTCACATACGAGTTGTCTTAATCATGAAAGTTTTCTCAGGTTTATCCCGCCTAGAAGGGAGCGCTCAGGCTACATATACTACATGCAACTGGAACGCCGTGACCGCTCGGTTGGACGAGCTGCTTTGTATGCGTGGCGTAGTTGTCCAGGCGTGGGCGAACGGCAAGATGTTGGCCCAGTGCCACCGTTATTAGAAGTTCTCCTGAATAGTTCACCCGAAGGCAGATAAAAATCATCGTTGCCAGGCCTACTACCGTGTCATCACGCTTCTTTCGACACTAACAAAGCTCTTCGAGCGGCCGGTGCTGAAACGCACAATGCCGTCACTTAATGACTAAAGGATATAATGGACAAGCAGTACCTATTGGTTTCGATCCGACCTGACGCGGCTGATCCACCTGATTGTGACGAGCTCAACAACGCGCGGCACTCGGCCGGGGTCTTCTTGGATACGACTCTGTTTTTTCTTTTTGAGATGGAGATTTTTTAAAACTATCGTTTACTTAGAATTGTTTTTTGTCTTTTGAATATTTAATTAAGAAATGTTTGAACGTGTTCCGGCTATAGTCTCGGAAAGCCAGTTTAAAGACGTTTTACGGGTACTTTTCTCGGTGATGCTTTTAATTTTTCGAACGTATATTTTCAGCGGTGACCACATATACTATCTATCCCTCTACTAGTCTGTTGACTACTAACGTAAATAAAAGTAATAAAAACTAACACCAAGATAAAGTAGAGGTTTACAAAACTTTAAGAATGTTGTTTGATGTTGACTTAAACTTCGTTGATGTAATTTTAACTATAAACGAACGTAATTTCCTGGCAATTCTAATTTGGCTGAGTGTACTAAAAATGTATTTGAAGAAGAATAAGAAGTGTCGAAACGAATTTGAGCTATATATTTGGTGTCGAATTGAATTTATTTAAAGTAATATTTCTTTGTGTTAAGATTGATCTGAAGAGTATTCGACAGCTCAAGGTTTTGTAATACCAAAACTTCTACCTTTGCTTGAAATTTAAAAACGTTAGCAGTGAAGCGAATACAAATTAAATTCTCAACCTTTCTTCGTCGGAGCTGCCATTGTAAAATACTAAATGGAATTTGTTCATTACTTCTTTTTATTTTAATACTTGTAACTCGCACTCGCTTCGTTTCAGAAAACCTACACGCATTACGTTTCATAATGGCATTCGCATTGTTTTAGAGATGATTTTTTGTTAGTTCTATTAATATATATATACATGTATTACGATAGCTGCAACCAGGCAGTCCAAATTTTATTTACTGCCAGTGTAATATGCCATTTCTATCTGCGATCGTCCGGCACCTCATGACATTCAATTTATTTTAAACGTTTACATACTCACACCCCCGCACTGGAATTCCCCGTGTTGCGTGTGACATGGACATACACAAATATGACATCACAAACACCCATGACCCGAGAACAAACATTTATCTATCACATAAATGCCTGTCCCGGCCGGGAATCGAACCCGGGACCCCTTCGATCGGCAGGCAGAGTCAACCAACTGAACGAGCTATAGGGGCATTCGTCACAAGTAGTTTTATACACAATTATTTTTAATATAATTTTAGTAAACGAATATACAATAAAGTCATTAATTTCCGTATAAGGAAAACCCGTTACTCAACAATAAATTGATCCAGCGAGCCGAATAACACGAAAACGCAAAGAACGGAAGCCGTCGCGCCAGCGTCTACAGTACCACTACGTGGATTCCATCATTAAGCTTCAGTTCAACGGTCAAATTTTCCATCTAACCATTTTTTTTCCTAAACGATTGTGTTAAAACAGTTTTCTGGCTTGTTATGTCGGGGATTTACCGTATTAGTTGTTGTATACCTGAGTACCTTAACTTTATTAACTTAAATGTACACATGTTGCTAAATGCTACACCTTAGATGCTACAAGTCTGTCTACTTAATGCTACAAAAATATTGTATAACGGCTAGTATACATATTATTACTATGTTATAATATATATCACATAATTTGAATATTAGGTTGAGTATTTATGAGTGTGTTTTTATATATAAACGCATGTGCCTATATATGTACATATAACTACCATATAAATCTGTAGGTTCCCTCCGCCTGTACGTTCAATTTTTTTTTTGTCAAATTTCAATATAAATATTCGTTTTATGACTCATTGACCCTATTAAACCATTTTGGAAATTTTTGCCTGTGTCTGTCTGTTTGTGTGTCTCGTTATAACTCACGAGCGGCTTGACCGATCTTAATGAAAATTGGTATGTAGTGAAAACACATGGTTGCACAGATTATAACCTTTTAACATATCAGTACACTTAATGATGTCTATTTAAAGCAAAAAAAAAACAAAATTTTGAATAATATTATAATTATAAAATTAATCCGCTAGTGTATATATATATTAGTGTCAATAATATTAATATTTTTGTTAATGAAATAAGCATCCGATAAAATTCAACGATTACAACCAGTATTTCATTCGCTATAGGTATAACAACTTACTTAAAAACTCATTTGAATTCCACTACAAATTAAACTCGTGAATATTTAATAGCGAACAACACTAACAAAAGGTACATTTCATTTCTTTGTATACAATCAAACAAGCTTCAAATATGAAAATTATACAGCGCTGAAAATTTTAAATGAAATATTTATTCATAAGGGATTATAGTAATAATACGAGTAAATAAATATTTATTCTGATAACAAAGTTACATTTTCAGAAATCATCGTTAGAAATTAATGAATACGAAATGAAATTATTGTCTACAACGATGTTTATTTTTGAATATTCTCCGTTCAAAATATCACTGTTGATTATTAGTTCCCTGTATTAATTGAGAATCCCACTTCTGAAACCTAATAAAATTACTCACTAAACATTGCAGGCTCAACATGCAATGTTCTTCACAATAGATTTTACCTCTCCAATCACCTTCTGCGAAAGTCATATATTATGCGAAAACTAGTTTCAAAGACAAGACTTGAGTCTTGCCATGCCAAATCAAGGATCTGGAACTGACAGCCGTCTTACGGCTCCTCTTAACGATGAGGCTCAAGGACCTAATTCAAAGATTTCATCTGCATTAATGAAATAAAAGTAATTCGAAGTTCGTTTTTATAAAAACTTTTCGAAAGTAAACCATGTCCTCGCTTCAACAGATCCCTACCTTTGTACAAAGTCTATTGGAAACATAACCCCTCATGTATTCAATAAATAATAGTAATCAATGTACTTCTGACATAATATATCTTCTTCATATATACACTTCATGTATACTGACATAATATTCCTCCATCGAACAACTCGACGTACGGCGGGTATCCACCCTTTCGTAGTGAACTTACCAACTGCAGGGACGAAGCGGTTTGCGTCCTCGTTTATTATGCGCACTGCAAAAGACTGGAATAACCTGCCGGCGTCGGTGTTCCCGGCTACATACGATGTGGAAGTCTTCAAGAGGAGAGTGAATAGGCTATTATAAGTTAGTGCATTCAACACCTTAGACTTCATCACCACCTACCATCAGGTGGGATTGTTGTCGAGCATTAATTTATTTTGTGTAAAAAAAAAATATCAAAACTCTAAAAGTCTTCTGTAATATAAAAGATTCATGTAAATCGGCTCAGAGCTATTTTTTCGGTAGATCTCGAGGTATGAGCTTGCAAATAGACAAACAGACAGAAACGTTCCGTATTGTGATATACTCATATCATATTTTTTCTACGTACTTACTGTAATACAGAGTATATGTCGTCATCATCTTTCTGTTGTGTTGTCATATCGATCAGACGAAATATCATCTCAAAAATTACTGTGCAGCTTTTTATACATTTTACTAATGGATAGTTACTCACTGGGAAAGTTTAAATGTACGAGGTAAACATAAAAAATGTATAAAACTCCTGATAAAATACAGTAACATTGTTTCTATATCTCTTTGTGCACGCCTGAAAATTTTAACCGTAAAAAGTCATGCTGTATTATTAAGCAATCAAAATTCAAATTTGTCTGAAAACTAATCCAAAAGCTTTTTTTTCGCGCTACCATATAACACTTTATATAGCGCTCTTCGGAAAGCGCATATTTAAACCGTATGATTTCCTCATTTCCTTGTAAATTCGTGAATGAGTTGTGAATATTTTGACTTCAAATCCCAAACTCACTCGGAATTGAAGTTTACTCTAAATAAGGTAAGGTTATTTTCTACAAAATCTGTATGAACATAAAATTTTATTTTCGTTGGTTTGAAGTTTGAACAAAAAGTTTGAAACGAAAAATTTTCCGTTTGTGTACTTACATATGCACTTAGGAAGTACTCTTTGACGAAAATAAAGAAAATATATGTTTGTGCATTTAATATATCAATATAATAAATATAATTATATAATAATAGCTATTGTTACAACATTAATAAAAGTTTTAAAAATAACTTAAAAAATCAAATTAAATAATAGCATATTCGAACAGCTTAACAATATTTCTGCGTCAAAATAAAACGGCAATATCATAGAGGACGTCAAAATTGTATTGATATGAAAATGCTATTGAATTCCGGATATTAATAAATAAATAATAAACGTTTACACACTCACACGCCCGCACCAGAATTCCTTGCGTTGCGGGTGGAATGGAGATACACAAATATGACATTACAAACACCCATGACCCGAGAACAAACATTTATCTGTCACATAAATGTCTGCCCCGGCCGATAATCGAACGGGACCCTTCGCTCGACAAGCAGGACCGCTACCGACTGGGCTATGTAGTCGTCGTATTATAAGGATATCATAATAAGTATAAATGTAAATGTAAAAAGCATTACAATGTAAATAGAACAAAATTTATGGTGTCACGAAGCATGTACTTATTAAAGTTTAAATGGGAATTTCAAAATTAAGTACCACAAACATTAATCATAACGTCTAATACCTTATAATTGTTATTCTTATTTCTAAATTTTTTTAACTCGACTGTATAACCACAACCCGATGATTTAACATCCTAGAAACGCTCAAGAATTTTGTGCTACGAACAATCATATAAATAACTCCCAACTGTGCCCCAACTTGCTTAGGTAATTAAGTTGACTTGAGACTTTCTTAATCGCCATTATATTTCAATATATATTATATATCAATATATATTAATATATCCATAAACTTGACCAGCATTTTCTTTAGTGAATATACACACATCTATAAATACAAAATTTAGTCATAATATCAAATGAACAGATAAAATTACATACTGACAAACCGACCGTAGTCCTGGAAAAGTTATCTGTCAAAAAGTTCAGGGAAACTAAATCGCTGCGTAGCTACACGAATGCTGACAGATTACGACTTTATGGGGTGTACAGAAAGTATTCAGGTGAAATATGAGTAACGGCTCAGCGGAACGGGAGTCCCTTTTCACGTCACATCTGTTATCGAGGTAGAGAGCAGGGAACGATCAGCGTAGCGGAACATATTCATTCATACGAGCACGACAGCCTCTCTTTTGCATTCCTACGATAACATATTCCTTGAATTTACGTATAAAACTCGTCCAGCATCACAGCCAATGAATTACAAACTGGAAATCAATGACAAAGTATCACCTTGACGTGAACCTGATATCAAAATTATCACCAGCATCCATTACTGCACCACTGTGTTTACCACGCTGACCGATTTCGAATTGACAAACTTCTTACATCTTTGGGATCTTGACCATTTGACATTTGAGAAAATTATGGGGTGTGTAGGTTTAATAAATCAGGTAGGTAGGTAATAAATCAAATAATAATTAAAAAATATAGATATGTACGTGCGGGGTATATATTGAGGTGGGAGACATCGCGATGACGAAAACCAAATTTATAAATTACTTGCAAATGTCCTCGCTTCGCTTCGGAAAAACTACGTTACGCTTAAAGATAGCACCTGCATTTTTGTTTTTATCCTTCTGTGAATTAGAAATACATATATTTTTCGGCAACGTCAGTAGTTTTAGCAGCATTGTCGAACATAGCGTGGGCGTTTAATCGTTTAACACTTTAAATTAATTGTTAACAAACACTTTACACCGCGAAAACGAAACAAATAACAGTTCCTACTGCGGAGGAACCGAACCGCAGAATGTAAACTGTGGCTCCATCCGGCGTCACTCCACTAACTGGGCTATGTTGTAGCACGATATTAGCCGAGTATCGACGTCATCACGGCGGTGCTGCCATCACTCGGATATTGGATTTCGTTTCACGTCAATAGTAATGACCATCTCCGACATATTCATTTATAACTTTTTTATTTATGGACAGATTGCAATCAAACAAACTTTAAGTATTGATTGATACTTACTGCAATACATTAGTGAAAACCAGAACAAAATCGGTTAAGCCGTTTCTGAGATTAGCGGGAACAAACGCACAGACAAACAGACAAAAAATCTACCAACTATTGTTTTGGGTTCTATTGCGTTATAAAGGCCCTTAATAAAAAAAAATCTGATATATCGTTCATGTACAGAATTAAATCAGTCAGAATTTTATTAGGTATATGTATAGATAGAAAGATAGATATATTTAATCCTGAAGAATTAATCTATTCACGTGGAATAAGAAATAATTATGTAAATGTTAGTATGTAAATGTAAGTTTACTAAAAGACTTGTAAATCCTTTTTGTAGCTTCTGCAAGCAATAAACATACACGGGCGACGCGATTTCCTTCATCATTCGTTATTCATATCTCGAAAGACATGAATAGCTTGCCCGCTTCGGTGTTCCCTTCCAATTATAAAGTGAGTGACTTCATTCAAGACTGAATAGTCTTTCAGAGTGTTAGTATGCTTAACCCTAAAAGACTGTTTGACATTTAGCCGTAAGTGGGATGGTAATCCGGAAATATTATAACAGCTAAAACAAAAAAAAATTAATTAATTGATCATCGAAAACAGGCCCCTTAAAGGATAAAGTGGTGTAAATTATTTAGGGTAACTTTTCGGGTTACAGAAACTTGTCAGTTTTAAATCAACAGATTCTTCAGTCACGTAATTAAGATACATATAATACTCTTGCATCTTCAGGGCCGAGTAACAAATAATAAATAATCACGTATATTGATAAAGTATTAATTTATTGCAGTAAATCTTTATCTTTTGGTCTTAGTTTAGGTAAATATAATATCTGTAAAATATCAGAACTGAACACATGGAATCTTGAGTTCGATGACATAATAATTGCTTCATATTTACAACACTCAATTTAAAACCAGCCTTAATTTTTTATGTTAATAGCCGACAAACGAGCAGACGAGTCACCTCATGGTAAGTGGTCACCGTCGACCATGGACATCAGCAAGACCAAACGTATCACTGATGCGTTGTCGGCCAGGAACTAAGAAGAAGGTAAGAAAGAATGTACTGGCTCTCAAGTCCCCAGTTGAAACACGACGAGTCGTTTGGCGGCTGACTCAAGCAGGAGGGTGGTAACTAACGAGGCAGGCTTCACGGAAATATAACAATACCAATAATAATATCAAGACTTAATAATAATACTGATAATATAATACCACCACCAAGCAGGCTGGCTGCTGTCGCCTCTTACGACACCCTGGTCTGCCAGCATGGAATTGGTATTCTAGGCCGCTAACAGCCCCAAAAACTGGCTAAGCCAAAATTGGAAACGCGTAGGAGTAGAGCTTATTAAAGCACAGTTTTCCGATAAAAGATATTATGTAATAATAATAAATGAATACATAAATGATAAAGATGTCTGGAAATAATAGTACCGCAACCGATTCCGTGCAGGTTATAAAACCTACTTTTCACATATTGATTTAAAAGATATGCCAAAGAATTCTAAATGTTAACCTTTTTGAAATAATAGTAGAAGCAAAAAATTAGGTGCATAAGTGTATTTACAAAATACCTAAATTATTTTAAATTTAATAACTGTAAATTTTACTGCAAATAACTAAATTAATTAATTGTAAATTTGTCAATATCTATCTGTAAACTTTGTGTGAATATCTTTATATTATCAACTAATTCCATATCGTGTTTTGAACAGTAAGTTAATCAAGCAGACAGGCAAGACCTCGGTAGGTTTTTTGATTGGATATTCATAAGCGTAACAGATTTTTAACCATCCAGAAATAGGAAATATTTTTTTACTTAACTGACTAGGCTTATAAAAAGAATAGATATCTTAATTGATAAAACATTCACACATCAATTCACGACAAGAAATCATCAAAAATTATTTCTTGGAGCACTTCCCCGATGTATTGCTAAACTTATTTTGCGTGCAAAATAGCTACCGGCTTTATGGTTCCCTGAAGTGGAATTGAATCGTTTCGCCGTGCCATTTTGAAACCAGATATTGAACTTATTTTGCAGACAGACGCATTAGCCTTATACCAGCATCAGCCGCATAATAGTTTTTAACCTTAAAACCTTTGGAACCTTTTTAAATCGAAGACGCCTGCAGTATGCTCTATTGCTGCGTCGTTGAGCTACTAAAGGACACCCACGAGACTTAACAAGTGTAATCCAAAGACAACATTAGAACCGACATCATTACATGCTTAACATTTTTTTCCTCTAACTATATAAATCTAAACCGCGCCCAAAGTTGAACTCGGACACTCGATTAATGTAAGCCGTCATGAGCTATGGCTACAAACCAGTAGAAAATGTTCTCAGAGCTCATATACAGATTTGGCAGTAACCTTGTTCTAAGAAGGAGCGTTGTTTATCATCATACTACATCGTATACATTTTCTCTTCTTTAATAAACATTTACTACTTCGGAGTTTAGAAGGACTTGGTGAAAATCTATTTATTTATTTGCAAAATAAGCATATACATTATAAGGACCTGCAAATACAGCAAACATGCTGCTTCTCCTTTATCAACGCAGAAACAAAGAAAACCACAAGATACAAACTATTGCGGTTACATTACACCAACTGAAAGCAATATTTGATTATTAGGCTTAACACTGAAATGTCAAAGATGTTGACATCAAACGCAAGCACCTAATTGGTAATAACTGTTTGTGGCAAGCGTGTTTAAATGTAAATGAATACCGGCGCCTGTCTTATGAAATTGCTCTAGTGTATCGTAAATAACAAAGAAAAACGTTTACTAAATCAAAGTAGCCACACGACGTTATGAATACACATCCGCAATTGGATGGGGAAATTATAATTGCGAAAATAAATCGATTCTTTTAAAACTCACTTGCTCTACAAATTGTTCCAATTTTTTCCCTAATAAGAACTTATATATATTCCGACAAGTTATATATATATATATATATATATTTCTGGAGCACAGAACAATTGATTACATTCGGTTGTTTAATAATAAATTTTTCTATGAGTACTTTCAATTGATAACACTACAAATGTGCAGTAATTTTCACACCTTATTTTAGGAAGCTATAAGGATAACATCAACAC